>MJGA01000032.1:0-287259 GCA_001910725.1 Phanerodontia chrysosporium
TCGCCATTCTTCGTCGAATATGGCCGTCATCCACGCATGTTCCCAGAGCAGGACCGTGTTACAAGGTTGTCAGAACTGGACGACTGGACGAAGCTTAGACAGGAGGCCCAAGATCAGGCGAAAGCTGCGCTCGTGCTGGCTGCAGAGCGAATGAAGTGGTACTACGACCAGGGTAAATCAGAACCCTTGTTCAAGGTCGGAGACCGTGTTTGGCTTGACGCAAAGGATCTGAACCTTCGGGTTCCCTCCAAGAAACTGGCACCAAAGCGAGTAGGCCCCTACGAGATCGTAGAGCAGCTGGGACCGGTCACCTTCAAGCTGAAGTTACCAGCCCATGTGAAGATTCACCCGGTCTTCCACGCAAGCAAGCTCACGAAGCACGTCGAGGATGAGGTTGCCAATCGCACGCGCAAACCCCTACCACCCATTTGTGTGGGTGATGACGAGGAGTACGAGGTCGAGCAGATCGTAGATGCACAGCCAGACTCTAAAGGCCGTGTTATGTACCGAGTACGGTGGAGAGGCTACGATGAGCATAGCGACACATGGGAATACTTGCCCAATCTCAAGCACGCTATGGCGAAGGTCAAACAATTCCACAAGAAATACCCAGATGCGCCGAAGGCAATTTCCCTTCTGCAACGCCACCACGACGAGGAGGATGAGTTTTTCGTGCGCGAACTCGCGCTACTCCAATCTTGGGGAGCAGACGACCAGTTCGAGGTCGAGCTCATGAACAAGGACGCAAAACTCCCCTCACTGTCACAGTTTTTCGTCTTAACCCTTAGGGTTAGGGGCAGCAGGTGACAGAAGCGATTACTCCGAACTGTGACATGCAGAAGCGCTGGAGTGACAGCCCTAGGCTCGGGGCTGGTCACGTGATACGGCGGTCACGTGATGCGCACACGTGCGGTATCCCAGGGTCACATGGTCGAAGGTCTAGAAGCAGGCAAGGGTCTGGAAGCGCCGAGACACTCCGGAATGGACTAGAAAGCCCTGGAGGTCTCTGGACAGGTCCGGACAGTGCTGGAACGTTCTGGAGGTTTCTGGGACATCGTAGGAACATTTAGGAACGTGTAGGAGAATGTAGGAATGCCTGTAGGGCACTAGCCAATAGCGTAGTAGGTATTAGATAGCTAGGACCCTGAACACCGGTCCCTGGGGACCTGGTGCACATGTATATAAACCCTGAGGGCTGGGGGTGCCTCCCCAGCTTCAATCTCATCGCATCTCACCTCTCTAGCCTCTATACCTCGTCTTCAAGCCTGGCTACACCCTTTGTAGTCCAAGTAAACCTTTGCCAGTGAGTATTGCTGGTTGGTTTGGTGTATAGGCGCTAGGGCAGCGCATTTTTGTGATAGAAGATTGAAGCTAGCCAACCTACTCCACCTTTGGTGGCCTAGGTTATTGCTTTGGGTTCTGGGGGCTTGTTTGAACAAGTGCTTTTGCGCTTTGTTCAGTTTTCTGCCGATCCACAGGCGTAAGTGGGCACTATAGTACCTTTTTAGGTACAGACAGGGGAACGTGGTGTAACCCACCTCAGAGGGCTTTGCCTGCGGACGAGTAACCCCTGTTGTAGTGCTGGACTAAGGGTGTAATACCCTGTCCAACCAGTTTTAGCTGTGTGGCGTGGAAACCCACAGTAATACCCCTTTCTCTTCGTTGAGGGTTGGCTGGCAGGAAAGCCTTGCGCTTTGCCTGTGTGGAGAAGTTTTCTGGCTTGTGTACACAGGCTGACCCGTGTTTACTAGTGCCTAAAGCTGCTAGGAACCGTTTTGTCCTTGCTAAGGACGAGAGCTCTGGCAAACCCTTGCTTGAGCGCATCAAGATCTCGAACCTTCACCGCTTCAAAGACGTTGGGAAGCCGCGCCCTGCGTACAAACCTCGCACTACACCCTACACCCCTGTCCCTGGTCGTCGTGAAAGGCTTGCTCGTGAAGCAGACTTGAACGACTTCAAGCACCAGCTTCAGCTCGAAGACTATCGCAACGAACAGCGCAAGCGCCGCCTACTCGATCGCATCGCGAACGCCCCTCCCCCTCTACCCCTCATCGAACGTATTGAACCTCCCCCTACTCCCCCTATCGAAGTCAAACCCATTCCCAAAGACCTTCGCTTTCACACCAACACTCAGGTCCATCAGCTGCGCGACTACGGACGAAAGTTCAACGGCGCCCTTAACCACTTGGGTCCGTTCTTTCAGAAGCTAGACGAGCAGCGTTTTCGAGTTGGGTTGACTGAACACGAGCTCTACACCTTGGGCTTGTTCAAGGAGAGGTTCGACAACATTCGCAAACACCTTCAGACCATCGTCGAGACGAAGGAGTACACCACGAGGGAGTGGAAGAAGATTTCGAGGGATTTGAAGAAGGCAGGCGCACATAGCTTCGCTGAGCTTAAGCCACGCTTCGCTGAGCATTGCAGGGAGCTGATTCAGGAGTTGGGTGAAGATTGGTTAAGAACCTCGATTAGTTTTTGTATCTGCGCGTTTTTGAATCAAGATGTCGCTCAATCCAAATCCTGTTGACTTTGGTTTGCGTTCTGCTGCGAGTTCAAGTGGTACGGACCCTTGGGGAGCGTTAGAACTCGGCTCTATGGCTGAGGGAGGCCCTACCCCAGTTTTGGCCGCTGCGCCGCTTTCGACCTCTTACGAAGAGTACAGCCAGTCATGGGTACAAGCCGCTCAGGAAGGACTGACTCCTGGCGACTTCAAGGCCCTCGTTGACAGCCTGGGTAACTGGGTAAAGGCTGAGATAGCTCAAGTAAGGTCGGAAATGGGTTCAGAAGTCCTTCGCTTGAAGGAAGCCCTTCGCAAACGCAAAACCGAGGCCAAGACACTTCAGGAGCAGATAGACACTCTTGAGCAGACTAGACAGCACTTGTCTGCGCAGATAGCAGAGGCTCAGAACCAAAATCGCGTTTTGCAGAACGCTATGCAGGTGCTGAAGCAGGAGAACGAGAGCTTGAAAGTGTTGGTTCAGCAAGGCACTAGTGGAGGCAACATTGGGTTGTCTCAGTCTTTGTTCCCTACCATGAAGGAGCCTGACACCTTTAACGGTGATAAGGCTAGCAAGCTGGATGACTGGCTCGAGTCGATGGCACTCTGGTTGCGCCACCGTGGCGTAATGGACGACGAAAAGAAGATAGAGACGGCGATGACTTACCTGCGAGGTTCAGCAAAGAAGGTCATGCAAGAGTACTTCGACAAGGTGGCAGACTCAAAGCCCCTTGGTACTTGGACCAACTTTGTGAACGAACTCCGGAAAGGATTCCAACAGACCGACAAGAAGGACAGGGCAAGGGCAGAGTTTGAGCAGCTTGTCAGCAAGAAAGGAACGAACGAGAAGACTTTCAATGAGTTTGCTGCTCGTTTCCGTTCGCTGGCTCGCCAAACTGGCTTCTCCAATGAAGAACTGTTGGTCAAAGCCTATGCCCATACCCCTCGTGCCGCCGCCGATGTACTGGCAGCCCGTGGTCGTGCTCAGTGGGCTACGACCTGGGATGGTTGGTTGAAGGATGTTCAGGAGATTCTGCAGGATCAACGTCTCTTGACAGGCACCGTACTCTCTGGACAGCCTCAGTCGTCGAAAGACCCTGACGCTATGGATGTCGACGCCTTGAAGAAGGGCTCAGCCCAGGGCAAAGGCAAGACAGCCAAAGTTCAGAAGGTTGCCATGTCGTTCGAGGAGGCGAAGAAGAAAGGCTGCTGCGCTCAGTGTGGAGGCAAAGGCCACATCGCCAAGGAGTGTCCATCGAAGAAGAACAACTCAGGTTCTTCGACATCGTCGAGTAAAACCACCAATGCACCGGTGGCCAGTTCGTCAAAGGCTTCGTCTTCAAAGGGAAAGGAGAAGGATAAGGGCTCTCGCCACACGAAGAACAGCGTGCGCGAGGTGTACGCCAGCGACTCGGAGAGATTCCAGGAGGTAGCCTCTGACGAGGAATCGAGCTCAGATAGCTCAGAAGAAGAAGATACCCCCAAGACCAAGCAAAAGAAGAAGTCGTCTTCGAAGGAGAAGGCGCAGAAGATTAACCGCGTGGTATTCTCAGACGATGAGGATTTTCTGCAGGGACCGATGTAGAGTCTGCGACATCTGGTCCGTTTTTAGATTTCCTTTACCCTCCCGACTCAGCAGAATGTATTAGATCAGTTTTGGAATCGAGAAAAGTCTCCAGTTTACCCTCTAAATCGAGCTTTATCGTTCCAGTAACTTTGAGTCAGGGTAAGGAAATCAGAGTGCAGACTACCGCGCTGGTTGATTCGGGGGCCTATGCTGTGTTCATTAGCCATCGCTTCGTCAAGAAGCATAAGCTGAAGACGAACCAGCTGGCCAGGGAGATACGCGTTTACAACGCAGATGGCTCCAGGAACAAGTGTGGCAGTATTGAGGAGTATGCTTGGCTCGACGTAGCCGTAGGGGACCATGTCTCCAGACAAGCATGCCTCATTACAGATCTGGGTGGAAAGGACATTTCCTCGGCCTTAGCTGCTCAAAGAGGTCTAGTCAAAGAATAGACTGGAATGAGCATGGGCAGCATAAGCAGAACCCGAAGAACTGATGAACTAGGACTTCGAGGAGGAAAGAGCAGAGCTTAGGCTCTAACTGTCGCTTACACCACCCCAGATTGGCCACAGTTTTCGGCAGTTGAACTGCCAGAAGGGAGGAATCAAAGATTCCAGTGTTGTGCCCCTCAGTTTCGGCTATCTGACAGAACTTTGGAACCTCTCAACTGTTGAGAACCAAAGTAGGGCGAGTATTACTACTCAGAAGGCCCAGTGTTGTGCCATTTATTGAACGAGTTAGTCAGATAGTGCAGGTCCCTAGGCACTGAGGTACTGGTACCTTTGGGGAGGGCTCCACAACTTAGCTTCGAAGTACTGAAGCAGAAGTTTTCGGTTGCTTGCCGAGCAAGTGACAGGGCAGTGTCTCTCAGCCTGAAGATGTTTGCAACACCTAGTTGAAGTTAGCATTCAGGGCATAATCCCAGATACTTCAGGGTGTTGAGAGCAACTGCAGCAGTTGGGTCAAAAGGGCTTTTTACCTATATTGGCTATGCATAGACTCTTGGAGTCGGCCTACACACGTTGGAATTGGACGCACTAGCCTGAGAAGGGGCGGATCCTATGTCCAGGAGGCCATATCCTGAATTGGGGGTAGATTGCCATAATCGTGGAAACCACATTGAGAAGCCAGAATCTTCCACGATACGAGCCCAAGGCAATCTGGCCATTCAGTGATAAGGGACACTAGCAAGAGGCTAGCAAGAGGATCAATACAAGCCCAGTTGGATGACAGAGTCATCAAGTGTTATGGACCACGAGAAAGGACCAAGAGAGTTCGGGAAGGACTTAGCGGAATGGCACCTCGAGGATGGGCTACTACTGCACTGAGGCAAGGTGTATGTGCCCAAGGACGACAAGATTAGGGCGGATCTACTCAAGTTACACCACGACTTCCCTGGGGCTGGACACCCTGGACGATGGAAGACGTTGGAGTTGCTGTCGCGCAACTACTGGTGGCCAGGAATGTCGGTTTACGTCAAGAAGTACGTCGCAGGCTGCGAAGTCTGCCAGTCGCATAAAAACGTCAACCAGAAGCCTGCTGGCCTGCTACAACCGAACGAGGTTCCGTCGGAACCCTGGGAGATAATCTCATGCGATATGATCACGGACTTGCCTGAGTCGGACGGTTACAACGCTATCTTCGTAGTCGTTTGCCGCTTAACCAAGCGAGCACATTTCCTCCCCATCACCAAGGAGTTTTCAGCCAAGGATCTGGGAAATTTGCTCTATGAGCGTGTTTGGCCTTTGCACGGCCTACCCAGACAGATCATTTCGGATAGAGGAACGCAGTTCGCCGCGAAACTCTTCCAGGAATGGTGCAGACTCCTGGGGATCAAGTCAGCAATGACTACAGCGTTTCACCCTCAGGCAGACGGTCAGACTGAGCGAGTTAATCAGTCATTGGAGCAGTATCTGCGCTGCTACACAAGCTTCAGGCAGGACGACTGGGCGTACCTTTTGCCCTCTGCCGAGTTTGCGTACAACAACCAGGCGCATGAAAGCACCAAGAACTCGCCATTCTTCGTCGAATATGGCCGTCATCCACGCATGTTCCCAGAGCAGGACCGTGTTACAAGGTTGTCAGAACTGGACGACTGGACGAAGCTTAGACAGGAGGCCCAAGATCAGGCGAAAGCCGCGCTCGTGCTGGCTGCAGAGCGAATGAAGTGGTACTACGACCAGGGTAAATCAGAACCCTTGTTCAAGGTCGGAGACCGTGTTTGGCTTGACGCAAAGGATCTGAACCTTCGGGTTCCCTCCAAGAAACTGGCACCAAAGCGAGTAGGCCCTTACGAGATCGTAGAGCAGCTGGGACCGGTCACCTTCAAGCTGAAGTTACCAGTCCATGTGAAGATTCACCCGGTCTTCCACGCAAGCAAGCTCACGAAGCACGTCGAGGATGAGGTTGCCAATCGCACGCGCAAACCCCTACCACCCATTCGCATGGGTGATGACGAGGAGTACGAGGTCGAGCAGATCGTAGATGCACAGCCAGACTCTAAAGGCCGTGTTATGTACCGAGTACGGTGGAGAGGCTACGATGAGCATAGCGACACATGGGAATACTTGCCCAATCTCAAGCACGCTATGGCGAAGGTCAAACAATTCCACAGGAAATACCCAGATGCGCCGAAGGCAATTTCCCTTCTGCAACGCCACCACGACGAGGAGGATGAGTTTTTCGTGCGCGAACTCGCGCTACTCCAATCTTGGGGAGCAGACGACCAGTTCGAGGTCGAGCTCATGAACAAGGATGCAAAACTTCCCTCACGTGGCTCGCCAGAAAGCGCAGGGTTGGATCTTTTCATCACGGAAGACCTTACGCTCAAGCCCCATGATCGCAAGCTAGCGTCAACGGGCCTTCGAATGTGTACTCCACCAGGTACCTACGCTCGAGTCGCACCACGGAGTGGCCTCAGCCTCAGAGGCATCGACATAGGAGCAGGCGTTATTGACCGAGATTATCGAGGAGAGCTCAAAATTCTACTCATCAACAACTCGCCCGACACCTTTACATTCCACAAGGGTGATCGTGTCGCTCAACTCGTACTCGAAAGAATCTCCTACGCCGAACCAACTCCGGTTTCTCGCCTCGACTCAACCATTCGCAGCAGCGATGGTTTTGGCTCCACTGGTATTTAGGCTTCACCAGGAGGTTCAGCTAGAATTGGGGGTAATGTCACAGTTTTTCGTCTTAACCCTTAGGGTTAGGGGCAGCAGGTGACAGAAGCGATTACTCCGAACTGTGACATGCAGAAGCGCTGGAGTGACAGCCCTAGGCTCGGGGCTGGTCACGTGATACGGCGGTCACGTGATGCGCACACGTGCGGTATCCCAGGGTCACATGGTCGAAGGTCTAGAAGCAGGCAAGGGTCTGGAAGCGCCGAGACACTCCGGAATGGACTAGAAAGCCCTGGAGGTCTCTGGACAGGTCCGGACAGTGCTGGAACGTTCTGGAGGTTTCTGGGACATCGTAGGAACATTTAGGAACGTGTAGGAGAATGTAGGAATGCCTGTAGGGCACTAGCCAATAGCGTAGTAGGTATTAGATAGCTAGGACCCTGAACACCGGTCCCTGGGGACCTGGTGCACATGTATATAAACCCTGAGGGCTGGGGGTGCCTCCCCAGCTTCAATCTCATCGCATCTCACCTCTCTAGCCTCTATACCTCGTCTTCAAGCCTGGCTACACCCTTTGTAGTCCAAGTAAACCTTTGCCAGTGAGTATTGCTGGTTGGTTTGGTGTATAGGCGCTAGGGCAGCGCATTTTTGTGATACTCACGTGGTTCGCCAGAAAGCGCAGGGTTGGATCTTTTCATCACGGAAGACCTTACACTCAAACCCCATGATCGCAAGCTAGCACCAACTGGCCTTCGAATGTGTACTCCACCAGGTACCTACGCTCGAGTTGCACCACGGAGTGGCCTCAGCCTCAGAGGCATCGACATAGGAGCAGGCGTTATTGACCGAGATTATCGAGGAGAGCTCAAAATTCTACTCATCAACAACTCGCCCGACACCTTTACATTCCACAAGGGTGATCGTGTTGCTCAACTCGTGCTCGAAAGAATCTCCTATGCCGAACCAACTCCGGTTTCTCGCCTCGACTCAACCATTCGCAGCAGCGATGGTTTTGGCTCCACTGGTATTTAGGCTTCACCAGGAGGTTCAGCTAGAATTGGGGGTAATGTCACAGTTTTTCGTCTCAACCCTTAGGGTTAGGGGCAGCGGGTGACAGAAGCGACTACTCCGAACTGTGACATGCAGAAGCGCTGGAGTGACAGCCCTAGGCTCGGGGCTGGTCACGTGATACGGCGGTCACGTGATGCGCACACGTGCGGTATCCCAGGGTCACATGGTCGAAGGTCTAGAAGCAGGCAAGGGTCTGGAAGCGCCGAGACACTCCGGAATGGACTCGAAAGTCCTGGAGGTCTCTGGACAGGTCCGGACAGTGCTGGAACGTTCTGGAGGTTTCTGGGACATCGTAGGAACATTTAGGAACGTGTAGGAGAATGTAGGAATGCCTGTAGGGCACTAGCCAATAGCGTAGTAGGTATTAGATAGCTAGGACCCTGAACACCGGTCCCTGGGGACCTGGTGCACATGTATATAAACCCTGAGGGCTGGGAGTGCCTCCCCAGCTTCAATCTCATCGCATCTCACCTCTCTAGTCTCTATACCTCGTTTTCAAGCTTGGCTACACCCTTTGTAGTCCAAGTAAACCTTTGCCAGTGAGTATTGCTGGTTGGTTTGGTGTATAGGCGCTAGGGCAGCGCATTTTTGTGATAGATGTTCATTGAAGAGCTTGGCATTTCAGCTGTCGCCCGGTGGAGAACTGCACTGTCAGCACTTGGTGAGTGCTCTGGCTTGTCTATACACATCCGGGCCTTACCATGGACCGCTCTATATAGGCTATAAGCCTTCCCTGAATCCAGCCTTCTATTCACCGCAGGCAAGAACAGCAGCTCCCAACGAAACTCTCGTACCTGCTGCGTCTCCGCTGGCAGGCTCTCTTCATTTCATGCTGGGACGGGCCGCTAATGACCATGTCGTACACCGTCAGCTCGAGCAGCGCATGCCCCGATACGCACCTAGCACAACAGCCAATGCAGAGGCCCAGAAACTTCTCGCTACACGGGACGCTACCATTAAGCGGCTTCGAACAGAGCTGCTGCAAGAGGCAATGAAGAACCACCAGGACAAGACGGAGATAAACGAGCTTCGGCGCCAGCTCAGAGCTCGGGACGAGGAGATAACACGGCTGGTGTCAGAATTGGCGGAACAGCAGCGTGAGCTCGAAAGCGCTTTCATGCTGATCAGAGCTCTCTCGTCAAACCTAGCTGCGGCTCGAAGGTTGCAGCCGCAGTCTCTCACACATGGACCAAACTCAGACAGTGCGCATGAAGTGCAGGTATCTGATAGCGGGGTTCCTATCTCGGGCATTCAACACACCGGTAAGAATCGCTGTTTCCTGGCAGATCTTCCTGCGCTAACATACAGACTTGTAGTAACTGCTGACTCGGACCCCGACACAGCCGCTGCAACCAGCGCTGACGCCACGAGCGCGAACACCAGAACTGACTCTCGAATTCGCATAGTATTAGCACCTCGCTCACGGCCCCTCACCCGAGCTGCAGTTCTCCCCCCGTCTGCGAATACCGTAGTAGCATTGGGGCGTGCATGCACCCGCGCGGTCACTACACTCAATCTGCCAACGCGGACCCACATGCAACTTGCACTTCTCGCCGTATCTGAGCCTCCCGATACATGGTTTGATGGGCTTCTGAGGTCCGGGTTCAATTCTGAGGAGGCGCAGCAGCTTGTTCAAGCCATGAATGAGGACGTGGAGGTGACACCCGACTCAAACACATGTTGTATAAATTAAATCATATTTATTCTCGATTTTATATGTTGTGTACTGGGTCTGGCAGTGTGTATGGACCGCTGGCCAGGGAGGCTAGTACAGTAAGGTCGAGAGATCGAAAACGAATGCACTGCAGCAGTTCGATACCTCGACGTTATGTCAGCCAATCACACTTCAGGGATGGCAATCGGGACTTACCGCCACGCGCCGTCTCATCGTCTCCCCGCGACACCAAAATTTTGCATTGCTCCTGTCCAACGGTGCTGCTATGGCTAACAACTCATGGCACGAGCCCTCGCAGTGGGATTATCAGTACCAGAACCCGGGTGCACGATATAACTCACTTTATCTGGATGAACGGCTTTACGGTATGCCGCCGCCGCTGCCACCACCACCGCCGTCACCTCCATCCCAATCTCAATTTCCCCTGCCGCGACCCTCTCTATCGACGGCCGCCTTCGAGGCACCGACTTCTGTGTTGGCCTCTCCGGTGCCTTCACTTCTAGTGGGGATTTCAACAAGTCAGCCTGCACCCGCCATGATGGATTGGACACCGGCCTTCAGCCAACATCCGTCACGCCCGCAGTCAGCCTTGCAATCACTGTCACCTCAGGTGTCAGCTTCACGAGCCCCTACTCAATCTGCCTCACCATCCGAGTCAGCGCCGCTGATCGCCCGCTCACTGCACCTCAGGCTACAGCGTCTTCGTCCTCGCCTGCGCAAGCACCTATGGTCACGATTCAACCACCGACTCTACCTACGCCAGCACCTCGCGTGAAAAACATGACGAAAGAGCAGAAAAGGACTCACCGTAAAGAGCAGCAAGCACGCCATGACGCGATAGAACAAGACGTGAACGACTTCTTTGAATACGCGTCACGGCACGCCCAGGACCTTGCAGACAAATGGCAGAAGAAGAAGCGGTGGTTTCTGGACCGCTTCTTCAATGGAGGACGTAAGGGGATGGGCGACTCGAAGACAAGCGCTTTCAATGCGTGGCTTCACTTTAAATGCGAGGAAGTGAACGGTAGTAAGTAATTTGTCCATGCGTACAGGGGGTACTGCTTACCAGGAGCCTTAGATCTTGGTCTCGGTGAGCTTCCGAAGTCTATGCAAGAGGTTCGAGAGGAATTCCTCGATGAATACTATGCTCTCGGCGATGAGGAGAAGGCACAGTACGTACGGGATTATGATGCTGTGAAGAAGGCGAAGAAAACAAGCAAGCGTACCTCTGCCCGTGCGAAGATACAAGACCTAGCTAATACAAGTAAGCTCCTCGAAGAGATCGTGCGTGCTTCGACATATGCATAAGACCGACTGCTGACACTTACTCGTAGATCATGGGCCTCGACGCGCGGATCAGCATTGGAGGCTTCTTCTGCCTGGTCCGCGGGGACACAGATTACGTGACGGCCCCGCAGTGGTGGTTTAGCCATCCCGAGCTGGAGACGTTCTTGACCGTCAGTAGTAGACGGTGGGATACGACGCGGCTTGGCACATTGGTAGAGGCGTTCGTAGTCGCAGGGGGTTCTGTATCAGGTGTGTGACGTGCGGCAGTTCAATGCGGGACCGTCCTACTCACCGGTTCGGAAGGTGTCCTCCGCACTAACAAACAGAAATGCGCGTTCACCAAGGCACAAATTCGCAATCGGATAAGGGACTTACTTAGTGTGTGCCTCTGTCCAAACATCCCCCTCTGTTCTAATTGTGCCCTAGTCGATATAACCGGTAACGACAAGGTTGTCATGCAGTACGAACGATACGAATACGATATCGTGCAGCGCTACAATGTCGAGCTTGTGGGGTGGACGGCGGACAAGTTTGTGAACCCCAGCGACCTGTCAGACAACCTCAGCATGCTCCAGACCCTTCTCAATGCACTCGATAACGGCACTTGCAAGTTTGTAAGACTCACCGCTGCACAGGCAGCCGCTCGGAAGAAGGCGCATGAAGCCAAGGTCACCGCCGGTCAGATTTTGCCTCCCAAACCGCGCAAGAAGCGCCAGGATGCAGGCAAGCCTCGGGGGTCGCGCAAACAGAAGGGTGCTGTTTCTGCTGCTGAAGAGTCATCTGCGCCTGGTGGTGAGAACGAGGAGGTGGTCGATGACGAGGAGGGGGAAGAAACTGAGGACAGCGAGGACGAGAACGAGGGAGATGACGAGCTGGGCCCTTCGAGGAAGCGTAGACGGGGCGAATAGATATGTATAGCTGGTGTGGTTGTCGTCGTCGAGAGCACAGTGTGAATGACAGCGGCAGCGCGCAGGTCCATTCTGATCTCGGTGATATACCCACGCATGTCTACGCAAATTTTATTCCATTCTGTTCAGGCTACATTACACAGGAGACACGCCTTCCTTGCATACAAGTAGATGCAGACATGGCAGTCCGCAAGCCAGAGAGGTCGTGTCAGGCGGTCCAGAGGCTATGACGAAGTCTGCAGGCCTTTGATGGGATATCACTGGGATGAAGCGCCGGAGGGGCGCGACGTGGCAACGGAAAAGAACGAGGCGCGGGAACAGTGCGGGAACATGTCCCGATTGGGGAAGGAGGCGGGGCGGGAAAGGGCGGGGCGGGGCAGCACGAGGGACGGCATCCGGGGCACGGAAACAGCCGGGAATGGCTGACGGAAGGGGCTGACCACCCAGGAAATCTGGAGGCTGCTCTCGACGGGTGCGAGAAACGCGAGATCTACCTCCGATCTGAGGGATCACCGGCTGCGTTCGATCCCTCAAATCCGTAATCGATTGCGGGCTGCATAGGTGGCTCTCGACGGGTGCGAGAAACGCGAGATCTACCTCCGATCTGAGGGATCACCGGCTGCGTTCGATCCCTCAAATCCGTAATCGATTGCGGGCTGCATAGGTGGACTGGGTAAGTCAGTGCTCCCCGACCCATCGCCGAGGGCCGATAGGCGTCCACGTGACATCAGCTTTCCCGCCGAAAGCGTGCTTGTTCTTCACAAGTTCTTTTGTAGTCTCCCAAGGAAAACCTTCAAAACATGGCTGCAAGTATCTAGCCACTGACGTGGCTCGATGAGCTGGCAACTTTCCTCTCACCATTCGGTATGGCTTCCGCATAGGAGGTTCTAAAAATATTCGTCAAGGCCCGTGAGTCCTACCTCCAGGACCCGTCCACCATCAATCCGATGATGGAAATCCTGGAGGCGACCAAGGGTGCCGCAGGGTGAGTAAGCGTCTCTGAGTAGATGAGACATGATGAGCTGACTGCTATCCAGGATTTACCACGGTGTAGCACCGGAGGAGCCAGACACGCTTGTGCTCTTCATCGGTATGTCCTCGTAATGGACCGCCGATCCGCGCTCCTCTGCTTACATCGTAGTGCCAAGTCTAGGATACGCTCGAAGAGCACCACGGTCTTATGAACGAGTGCGCAGAGCTCAGCACGGCCAACATGTTCTAAGCGTATATCGACAACGACCTCCGCGCTTCTTTGAACACTCCCTATGTGCCTTACGCACATGTTAGCAAAATGGACCAGGGGAAGACGAACAAGGAAGTTCTCGCGCTGCTCAAAGCACTCACGGAGCGACCGACCCCGGCGGGATGTCATCTCGGCGGGTACGCCAAAGCCGTCGAGAAGGATGAGTTCGTCGTCTTGTACGGGTGGGACGATCCAAAGGTTTGACATAGTCTACAAACAGCTGGTACCTCACTCATGCAATCCATATAGTTCTACCACGCGACTCGCGAGTTGCAGGATGTGGAAGAAGTCTTGCGCCAAATTCGTGACGTCGTCGAGGTCGTCAAGCGTGGGCGTGTGCAGCTTGTCGCCTACGAGAAGTACTAAGGAGCTGTTCATAACAACGATCTGATGCATCTTCATAATAGATCGAAGATGATGGGTTGGCCCCATTACGGTTGCTCCGAGGCTGAATGTGGCGCTGAAGGCGTGAACATGCACATATGCACAGCGCTGGCCTTTCCTGATGATTGTGCCTATGACTTCTTCACCTTTCCGTTCAGCTATCTTTTCATCGCTGTCGGGAGCGTCTCCGCGAGGAGCAGTAACTGGTCATCCCGCGGACGTGGGCTTTCACAGTTGGATCAAGGCTAGGCATTAGAAACATGCCTATCCCGAACCGCGCAAGCACCAGGGACTGCACTCGTGTCGTACGTCGCCTCCACTCTTCATTGCGGATCAGGGGGAAGAGACTCATATAGAGCATATTAGTGTATTCCTCGGTGTATCTGTGGAGATTCACCCTGCGAATGAGCATCTACGGCTGATATCTCTTGAAGGGGATGAGCTTGACACAGCCCCTCTTGCCCTCCTCCGTCACCTCGAGCAGGTGCGGCACAACCGTCTTAGCCTCGGGCTGCTCGCGCGCGGCGTAGAAGAACTACATCGACGACGAGATGAACAGCGTCAGGTACTCGAAGGCAGCGGACCCACCTGCGGGTCGTCCCACCCGTTGATATGGATGAACGAGTCCTTCTCGACCGCCTTGGCGAAGCCGCCGACACGGCACGTCGCGGGCAGCTCCAGGCGGGTGGTCAGCGCCATGAGTAGCGCGAGCGCCTCGTCCGCGGTCCTGCCCGCCTTCAGCGTGCCGATATACCCGAAGGAGAGGTACGGCGCGTTGAGCACGGCCGCGAGGTCGGACGGGAGGTACACATGGAACATGTTAATTGTGCTCAGGTCGGCGCACTTCGCGAACTCTGCGCCGAGCACCGCGTAGCGCTCCTTGTCGTCGATGAGGGCTTGATGGTCCTCGATCGTATCCCAGACTTGCGAGGGGAGGTCAGCGCGCAATGCTCGCGTTGGCAGGACTGAGCGTACCGATGAAGAGCATCAGCGTGTCAGGCTCCTCGGGAGCCACGCCGTGGTAGATCCTGCAGCGGCAGTGTCATCAGCTCCTGGGTAGTATCCTTCGTCTTCTGCGTTATTCACCCCAGGGCGCCCTTGGACGCCTTCACTATCTCTAGCATCGGATTGAGCGTGGACGGGTCCTTGAGGTAGGACTCGCGAGCCTTGATAACCACGACCTCGAGTGCAGGAGCCATCTTCTACGCGCGAATGTAAGCGTTGGAATGCTGGAGGCTCCTGCAGTGCGTTACGTCCTATATACTCGCAATCGCGTGATGCAATCCATCATTGGCAAAGCGTATCCGGTCCGTCGGGATGCGAGACAGGGGCACTATCGTCCTCATGACAGAGAAGCCTGCGCTAGTCTTCAAGGGACCAGGAGATTCAACTCACACAAGTTGATATACTTGTCCCGATCGAGAACACGGTTATCGTGCCGTGAGAACTCACTTCGCCACCGTGGGCCATTGCAATGCGAAGAGCCAGTGCCTGAGTCCTCGACACGCTGTGAAGGCAGTACAGATGTACGGCGGTGTGGTCGAGGTGAATGACGCACGTAGCGATTGTCAGAACGTCCGACTCGCCGCCAACGACCCTGGCATCTTCACAGGCGCTTGTGCGAGGTTCAGCATTCTGGCAATCAGACTGTACACCCTGAAGGCAGAAGATGAGAAATCTTATTTGAAAGCACCATTCCGTAAAGACAGACGGAGAAAGCAGAGCAGCCGGACCAGCGGGGAATCTTGGAACTGTCATGATTAGGAAAGAGTTCCCACTGCGCAGAGTATCAGGCACCGGCATTAGCGTCTCGCTGTCTCGCCCACTCTGCGTGGCGCTCTGCGCAGAGGGCGGACTCGCATCCTTGGAGGGTCAGCTCGACGTCTACGAGTTTCGTTCGTCAGCCAGAGAGTATATGGCTGCAGAAGCATGGTACTTACCCTTGTAGCAAACATGCCCTCGGATAATATTGTGTGTGCTGATATGTGCTGATGAGGACCGAATACAACGGGCGGACAAGAGACGTACGAGTGCCAGCAAAGTGCGCACAAGCCGGTGCGGCGGGTGATCATAGGAACGCGACCAATCTAAACGGAGCTGTCTTAGAAAGCAAGAGACGTGATCGCGGTGTAACCACATACAGGATATTCGATTTTTACCTGACCCACACGGAGATCGTTGTACCTCCCTGCGCGGCAGTGTTCAGGTCCGGTAGCACACGATATGTTGATTCCTAGGCGGATGTCTGCGCTGGGTCAATCGCCTGCTTACACACATGAAGGTAGAGATAACCCTTCTTACCAAGGAAGAAGTAGCGACTCCGCATGGTATCATCATTTCTGCAAAGGTTTCGTGAGTCTTAGTTCGCCTCGGGGAGCAGGTCGGCACGCACATGATATGAACCCAGCAGTAAGGGCAAATCGGCCCGCGATGAAGGGGTTGACGCACTGGCGAGATGTCCTGAGTGGATGACTGTTAGGAGCGTTCGCGCGAAAGATACAGTGAGCTACGCTCACCAGCGTTACCGCGCTCGTTTCTGGGAGCGCACTTTGATCTGTGCCGCGCCATGCACAAAACTTGGCCTCGCATTGGACTGCCTCGCGCACTACGGATTCGCATGTGAGAGCAACCCAGCTTTGAGACTGGAGCAGCTTACCGAGCTGGCAATGGTCCCTCATTATGGGAGGTGTGCCACTGAAAGAAGCTCAGTCTTACGTGCAGGGGACGTCTCTCAGTGCACTTACTATCCATAGCACCAATGGCACATTTTCGTTCGTCTGCCAGTGCACGCGTGAGCCCCATTCAGCTGCTCGGCGTGAGTTGAGCGCGCAGAAACAATATGCGTATATAACCAACGCACCTCCAGAGCACTGGGTCCACGTAAGAGTTCAGGGCAGACTGGGTTTCCACAGTAAGCTAGTGAGGGTTCGAGTGAGCTCGAAGGCCATTGCGTGAGCTTTGTGGCATGACATACGTATCTGCGCAGGGCGAGCCTCTTGGCAATGGTCGCGAGCAAACCTTTCGTCGATGCCCAGCCTGTTTTGATCGATCTAAGCAGTCTTGACGCAGCGCAAAGGAAGTTAAACTCACATCGTTGGCCAGCAAAAGTGACAGAGCAGGACTCTCCCTTGCGCGAGACAGGATTCTGCGACAAGGCCGTGTTCAGCCTGGTATTAGGGAAGCAACTAGATCACGCACCTGTAGTAGTTGCCATGTTCATTCCAGATGACATGATTATCTAGGGGAAAAGGGAGTTGCGTTCTAGGATGTTGTAGAGAGTGGCGGTGACCTCTGTGTGTATATATACCGTGCATCTCAGCGGCCCATGTGGCAATTTCGTATTTGCAGAGGTGACAGACCGCAATGAACCTCTTTGTGATCATTGGACAGTTCGTCGAAGGAGCAAAGGTTAACATACATGAGGCCAGCCTTAATGAAAGCCTGACAGGCCCTGGTTGCGAGGGCGTTTGTCCGAAACTGGGGCCACCAATCGTTCCGAGATCACTTGGCACAATGGAGAGCCACTCGTTGAGCTGACGCGATTGCAGGAATACGTGATGGGCTTGGTGGCCACATGCGTTACCCCCGATACAACCGCGACGGGTCGGCTATTACGCCACCTCTACGGCGAAGCACCTTAGGCGCAGCGTAGCAGTTATGACCACGAGATCTTGTTTCCGGTCAAAGAAGATCAGACCACAGGGCTCTTGGGCCAGATCTGCTATCTCGTCTTTCCAAAAGCTTACTGTACTTGCAGCTCGCCGCTGATTTGATCGCTACCTAGAGCATACGTACGCGTTTCCCTGCGATTTCACGTCAAACACACAATACAACGGCTCGAGAGCGAGTTCATACTGTACTTCTCAAAGCCATTTCTTCTAAGAAGTCGACCCTCTAGGACGTGGCGGACTGGGTCAAACATGCTCGGTTACGGGCGCCTCGGCCCCTCGGCGAATGACGGGCGTCCGTCACCGAGGTTCGGGGTAACGCCCGACAGCTTTCGCTCTTCGACTATGTAATCTGTAAGTGCTCGACTATGTCCGCGGACTGCATTACAGAAAGGTACTGAAGAATTATTGTATGCTAGATATGTCATTCAATACACTTCCTTTAACTGGAAATCAGGATGTTGGATAACCGGATAGTCGAACACTGGTATGTCAACCAAATCGAACTCTATCATGATACTTAACGAATGGTGTTGCAGTCAGGGGCCGAATACTGCTGAGACTGTTTCTTAGCTCCTATTAAGCGTTCAACACAATTCCTGTATCCGAACACAGGCAAGCGTGGCGGAGTATGGCATTCTCAAGCGTGCTAGGGTCCACAGTACAATGCGTCTGGATCTCCTACATCCTCTTCAACTGACATTCTGCCCATCTGCCACAGTCGTCGTGAGCGTCGACGTCCCATCGCGGCGCGGTGTGGAGCCCCATCAGGTACCGCACTCCGACAAACTGCGTATCCAACGAGCACCCCGGGGATCCACTGGCAACCCATTCCTGCTTGAGCTGCTCCTGCTGCCCACGGTCCTTGACGGCAACGGACACTTCGTCTTGTTGGATGTTTAAAAGCCAGTTCTTCTTCTCTTTCTTTCCAAAGCCACTTAGAATATCCCGGATCGAGCTCGACCTGCGCCTCTTCCTCGTACTGTGATCCAAGTTGGGAGAATGCGGAAGCCGCGGAGAGCCAATCTGCGGGGAGCTCAGCGACGGCGATCCCGATACATCCTGCGACGGCAGCGGTTCGTCCCACTTCTGGTCGAAGGTCCCGTCCCCTAGTGGCGTACGGCTCAGACATGCAGCAAGATGCACCACCATGTCGAGCGCGTACTTGACGCTCCCTCCCCGCTCCAAGAAGTACTCGACGTCGCAGCGGTTGTACTTCCCGCTTCGTGCGCCCTGGGCGAGTTCCTGCCGGAGGCGCGGGACGGTGGGCACAGCCTGCGCATCAGCGAGAAGGTCGCGAATGGCGTGGAAAGCAGCTCGGTAGCCGACGTAGAATGGCTTGTACACGCCAAACTGGAGGATAGAGAGGGGAATGAACTGCAGCGGTGTGTCTTCAAGTAGCGTCGTGCTGTCGAGCGGCTGACCATCGACGAAGTTCCCGAGCTTGGGCAACATGGCGGTGTAGACATCGTGCGCGGTTTCTGGATCTGCATCAGTGCGGCCAGAAACCATAGTCAGAATCCTACACACCTCGGAGTCGGAAACGCATCCGCAGAGATAGCCAACCTTGCGTGCATTGCCCGCACGTGCAGGCCGGCATCTTGAACTTTATGTACGCCCTCGTGATGTCGTCCGACGCCCCGTCCAGCAAATCGTGGATGACAAAACGCGGGCTCTCCCGCAGCAGACGTACGTTATATGATACGGGGGTCTCTTGCGCGTCGTCGGGCACCTGCAGCCCCAGAGGATCGTCGCCGAGGGCCATTCCGGGCGCAGCGAGCTCTAGCAGCGTGTTGATCGCAGCGACGTTTTCTACCTTGATGGCAACGGAAATCGGCCGTAAGCCCCTGTCATCTTGACATCCGATGGACGACGGATCCTTGCTGAAAGCTGCTCGCAGGATGCTAACCGTCACTTCTTCGCTTAGGGTCTTGTCTTGGATAGCTTCATGCAACGGATACTGTGATGCCGCCACCGCGAGTTGGAAAGGCATCACAATATCTCCCCGTAGCGATACTGGATAAGTGGTGCAGTGATCGTCTCAAAACCATGACTTTCCTATTGAAGAGGCTGACAAACTGTCAGCCCGCTACGCACCGCATGCGTAGCACTTAACCAATGGCCACGTCGTGTCGTCTGAACTGAAATCTAGAAAGCGAAGTGTGTTTCCTGAGACTCATACTATATAACCCCGGACGCTACGAGGAGTCTTCGGTTGGCAGCTGGGTTCGTCTTGTTTCCTTGTCTTATTTGTGCTCGCCCCTAATATTGATACAGGAGTCAGCTCTTCGCTCAATGCCCTACTCTCTCATTTAATGCCTGGAACCGTAGGCGCAGATCTTCCTGAAGAGCTAATCCACATGATATTGCAAACTCTGTCGTCCGTGTACGACGCTACAGACAAGGACGACAAAAAATCACTCTCGGCCTGTAGTTCTGTCTGCCGCCACTGGGCCGTTTTTGTGCGCCCCATGCTATTTCACACCATCACAATCCGATCCCACACCGATCTCACAGAACTGCACGACCTCATGACTCGCTCCAGTAACGTGCAACCACACATCACGCAATGTATCCGAAACATTGTTGTGCATCACCGTGGGGCACAGCAGTGTCCCTGGTTACACCGTGTCCATTTGGTATGTAGATACTCGCAAGCGACCGTGGACGTCACTCTCGCCGAGTCCTGGAGCATTCCCCCGTCTTCTAAAGAGGAGCGTACGAGCGTCGAGCTTGGTCTCCCAGGACAGGCTTTGCCAAGCACTCTCCCCGGATCCTTGTATCCATTCCGGCGTATCGCCTTCCATAACCTTAAGATTCGGAAGACGTCTGATCTTCTCCGTTTCGTCCACGGTCTTCCTAAACTGCAGGAATGTCACCTCTCGAGGATCACATTCGAAGACGGCTGGGACTTGAACACCATGCAGCCCTCTCCCAAGCGACCGCTACACCTCGTTACCATTGCGGGGTGCGGGGGTGCTTCGTTGGAGGAGCAATTCCGTCTGGCGTGTGTTATGATGGGCGATGAAGAACGGATGGCCGTGACTGCCACATCGGCACGGTCAATGCTTGTAACATCGGTGTTGAAGGATGTGCACCCATCTTACTCTGCAATTGGCATAACTATAGATGCGATCGGTGAGCACGATTCAGACTAAGTCAATGCGCTAACTGTACTCTGGACAGCAGATCACCTACTATCGGTACGCGTCGGTCATGTGTCCGAGAATGAATCTGGCCACATCTGGGACATGTCGATAAATGTTTCTCTGCCTCGCTACGCCATCGAGAGCCCAACTATGTCGGCTCAAGAGTCAGACATATGCATCTGGAAAGTGGACTACCCTTCCTCGAGGCACATCTCATTGTGTGAGGCACTGTGTCCCCCCACTCTACGCAAAGATGGCTCCTTGCACGCTACAGACAACAATGAGATTCCCAGTTCCATCCAGACCTGCTCTCAATCCATGCAATCCACGCAATCAGCCACCCCCTCCGATTGTCCTTTACGCGCTTCGAATAGCTCTGACCCGCAGCATCCACCATCGCATGACATACGACAAGCCCCAAATGATATCATCACCCCTGGCTTGATGCATACCCAAGATGAACGTACACTAGAGAAGAATTCTATTAGTTTGCACAATTAGGCATCATGAGCGTTGTTCCTGGGCATATTGGAGAGGCTCCAACCCAGTGCACTGTCCCCACGCCCTCAGGGCCATAACACCGCCAGGACAGAGCACACCCTCAGAAGCTTCAGTTGCGCAGGTCACCTACCCAGGAAATTTTCCTGTAGCCCTTTGACCTGCAGTTGACCTGCCGCCAAGTGCACAAGCAATATTTGACTTTTTGAGAATTTAGTTGAAATCCCCAAAAATGCGACTATGCTGGGGTTTGAAACCGCAGCACGTACAATATGACTGACGCGCTTGACCGTTGAACTACAAACACTTACTGTTTGTGCATAAAACATTATATCTGTATTATATTTTTGCCTCCGCAGCGTGTCGTTGGGCTGAGAGTGAGCCCGCGAGCGGAAAGCCCAACAAGTGCTTATTTAAGCGAGCGAGCCGATGTCGTGGTTGATCCTGTTCAAACCTCCTTAGCTTGCAGGAGTAGTGTTTGAAGCGAGGAACCGAGTTAGGCGGACTTATCTTTGGTCAGCTTCTGCCTCGGGCGTTCGTGGGAGAAATTACAGAGGTGGAAGGGGGTTCAAGGATGTGTGAGAAGATGGTAAGGGTGGGGTGACGCCTGGGGTAAGATCAAACTACAAACTGTTTTGTAGCAGGACCTTAAACACACAGCAAAAGGAAAAGCCTGTCTGCTTGACCACTTTGCCGGAAAACACCAAACAACATAAACACCAACACAGATACTCTACTTGGGATCTAACCAAGCCTAGAGCATCAAACACCAACACTCTACCAGGGATTAAACCAGGCTAGAGCGCAACTCCAAACAACAACAACAACAACACTCTACTTGGGATTTAACCAAGCTTAGAGCGTAACACCAAACAACAACAACAACAACAACAACTACACTCTACCTGGGATTTAACCAAGCTTAGAGTGTAACACCAAACAACAACAACAGTGCTCTACTTGGGATTTAACCAAGCTTAGAACACAACACCGAACAACGTAAGACAACAGCACAGGTATTCGACACTGGGCAACGTATAGCCAGACTAGAATACCAGACACCACACTCTACTTGGGATTTAACCAAGCTTAGAGTGCTGACACCGTAAACAACGTTGAACGTAAACACAAAACACGTGAAGGTGATCACAGTACTAAAGAAAGAGCTAGTAACGTGGGCCTTCTATTTCCTGGCACATTCAGGGGGTTTATATACCTTTCCTGAGATGTGAAATTAGTGTATGACTAAGCTATTCTAGAGTATTCTACGTTATTCTCTCAAATTCCATCGTATTCTGGTGCTTTCCATCTCCCTGGCTCCCAGCAGGGTATCGCTTTCCAAGCTTTTCCAGAACTTTCCATCACATTCTACTCTCTTCTTTTACCTTCCAGGGCATGCCTGAAGTACAATGCTTGGTGAGCATTTGTCATGGTATTTGTCGTCTAAAGCCTGGGCCTCATTCCAGGGCATACCTGAAGTACAATGCTTGGTGAGCATTTGTCATGGTATTTGTCGTCTAAAGCCTGGGCCTCTGGCCTATCCCAGAATGTCCCTGTTCTCTCGCGCTCGTCTTTGAGCAGTGAATTAGACTCTATTCATCCATATCTTGTATCAAACATGTTTGATGCATGATATCCGGGGGTCACTTGAAGTTTCAACTGTCCCCAGTTGGCCGTTTCTAAAATGATGAGGGTGAATATGAGTCTGATTCGCTGCCTTCAAAGGAGGAGTCCTGGTTTACAGAGCTCTCAGCAGATTTACCAGAACTATATTCCCTTTCACTATCAGAAAACCAAGGATCTGTGCCTGAGCTCTCATCCTCAGCATTATCATGGAGCTGCTCCATTATTGCCTCAAGATACTCGCTTGACCTGGACACATAGGGTATGAGTCTAAAGGCCGCTATGGCTTGTCGCCAAACTGTACCATCCAGCTCTTGTAGGATGTATGCTCCGTTTCTTGTTCGTCGTACCACCTCATATGGTCCTAAATACCTATCCTTATGCTTACGTTCCAAAGTAGCCTCTATTGCTTTGTTACGCAGTAGCACTAAGGTACCAGGTGGATATGATTCGCGTATAAGTCGAGTTCGATATCGATGTTCGAATTGTTCTTTTGCTTTGAACCTATGCTTAGCTAAGACTTCTGCTGCCTTTGACAAGTCTTCAGGGCGCTTTTGTAACTGACGTAAACGTAAAGCTAGTAATTCTACTGAGCTCATGCCGCGTTTGTAGCCGTCCATCATAAAGGTAGCCTCTGTAAGGTCAAAGGGTAGGACTGGGTCTGTTCCATGAAGCAAATAGAAGGGGGAGTAGCCTGTCTGTCGCCTTACAGTTATCCTGTCTGCAAAGAAGGCGTGGCAAACATGCTTAGGCCAGTCTGAAACCTTGCCATTACATGCCTTGACAATGGATTCGCGTATGATGAAGTGACCTCGTTCCACCACTCCATTTGCTTTGGAGTTGTAAGCAGATATTCGAATCTGAGGTACGCCAAATCGATCCATAAGCTCGCTAAAAGCTGCTTCCACTTCCTTGCCATTATCAGTGACAACTTGTCCAACTGCTCCATATCTGCAGAAGACTTGTTCCCACAAGAACTTGGACATGCTAAGTGCATCATTGCGCTTGAGTGACCGTCCTTCTGCTGCTCCTGATAAGTCATCACGTGCTGCTGCTATGTACCGGTAGCCATGCGACTTAGGCATGAACATGACGTCCACATAGACTTTCAAGAACAGTGTCGATGGTGTTGAGACCATGATAGGCACCTGTGCCTTTCGTACACTTCGTATCTGGCATTGATGACATGACTGGACATGATGGCGAATGTCCTGCCACATATTAGGCCAATAGAAACGTTCCTTTAACATGGCCATGACTGCTTCTGCTCCTCTATGTCCTTGCCCCTCATGTGCAGCTTGAAGCAATTCTTCACGCTTATGTGCACGAAATATAACCTTGGCAGGTCCTTGTAAACCACGCCGTTTGTACATGGCCTTTCCTGTTACATAGAAGCGTAATGCCTTCTGAATGAACCGCTGCTTTTCTTGGGTAGTCTGAAACTGAGGTGTCCGGGTAGTTTGCAGAAAGTGGTAAATATCTGCTAGCGTTCGTTCTTGCTGCTGGGTTGATGCTGCAAACACATGCTCTACCATGGGCTCGTCAGGCTCGTACAAACATGCTTTGAAAGTTCTGATGGTGGGCTCAGGAACCGAGCTCACTAAGCGTGTGTAGAGCGACACAATATTCATCCATGGTCCGCATTGTTCGGGTATCAACAGGGGTATGTCGTCCAACCAACTGTCGTCTTCTTCAACTATCTCTTCTCCTTCTGCCATCTCCTTCCTTGATAAGGCGTCGGGTCCTCGATGTTTGTTTGCTGGTACGTGAGCTAACTCGAAGTCAAATAAAAGAATGCCCTGGATCCACCTATTGATGGTGGCATTAGGTTGAAGGTCAGGGTCGTTAAGCATTCCTTTAATGTACTTCGCATCCACCTCCACTATCATGTGCTTAACTCCAATAATGTAAAGGCGATAAGCTCGCAGTGCTCTGAATAACCCATATAATTCCAGTTTGGGCTGAGAGTAGCGTGATTCTATACTGTTCATTGGGATTGAACCGTATCTTGCTGGTCTCTTCTTGCCATTCTCGTCATACTGTGCGAGTATGAACCCTACTGCAATTATGCTGGAGTCTACTGATAACACCACAGGTCGTTCTGAGTCATAGTCAATGGGGCGTAGAGCTGGTGGTGACGTAATTGCCTGTTTCAGTTCTTCAAAGGCTGCTTGTCGCCGTGCGTCCCATTCAAACTCCACATCGTGGCGTATGAGTTCTGCCAAGGGTCGTGCCTTAGCTGAATAGTTCTCAATCCAGATGCGTACTGTGCCACAAAGACCAAGGAATCCTCTGACATCCTTTACTGTCTTTAAGGGTGGCCATTTCAGAACCTTCTCGATCTTCTGACTATCTGGCAACCGCCCCTCTGGAGTACACTTCTGGCCAATAATAAGAACTTCCTCCTGCGCTAGTTGAACCTTTGAGGGGGAGAACGTTCCTCCCGCATGTCCAACTCTGTGAATAATCCGGTGTACATCATTTGCATGTTCCCAGATAAACCGTCGTATACCTGGATTGGCTTGCAATACTTCTGGCCTTCCAAACTTGTCTTTATAACGGCTCTTAGGACCTTTAATAGGTAAGTCGTCTATAAAGATATTGGCGTAATCAGGAATTTCATGCTGCAGTATAAAAGACATGCACGCTTGAAATTCAGCTGGTGAGTTGGTAAAGCCTGTGGGTAGCGAAGTGATGCGTAGTAGCCCTAGTGGTGTCATGAATGCTGTAAGGTCTCTGCTTTGTGGGTGCACCTTGCGCGCATCAAATCCCCAATACAAGTCAAAAACCGTGTAACACTGTCGTCCAGCAAATGGCTCCACGAAGTTATCCAGGTTGGGAGGCAATCCTGCATCTCGTATAGTTACTTTGTTCAGCGGCTGTAAGTCATGTACAATTCTTAGCTTGCCACTTTTCTTGAGAACACAGAACCATCTTGATCGATATGAGGATTGACTAGACTCATATACTCCAGCGACTATCTTTTCCCGTAGCAGGTCAAGGACTTTTTGATGAATCCCTAAGGGTATAGGGATATTCTTGAATGCCCAAGGAACGTGAGGTACCACAGGAATGATGTACGGGGAGAAATAGTCTTCCCTGAAGGAGCCTCGTTGGCTGTCTTCGAATACAAAGTGCGCTTGATTTAATTGAAGTATATGCTGAAATAACTTCAATTCCTCTGGCCATAGAAATCCTGTTGCATTCAGATTCATTGCTTCCAGGTTTTCAAAGGTTAGCCGCCCTCCATTAGGTTCAAAAGTAGGTGGTCGTGGGGTTAATGGAGGTAGTGAGGCTAATGGGTCCTCAGGAAACTGTCGCAATACTCTTGCATCTTCTGGGAATACTGCAGGCACAGGTTTGACCTTACGATCAACCCTTTTATAAGCCGTAAGTACTTCAGGAGAGCTCATCTGCTGCTTGGATGAAAACATGTATTCACCATCATACGTAATGATAGTGTCTTCTTCGTCTAGGCCCTCCATGAACTTGTCCATGTCAGTGGTTACTAAGACCGGTTCTATATCGTCCCATTGAATGTTCAGACTTTCTTCTTGAATAGTGGCATAGAAAGTTTGAAGCTGATTACATTCATTGGAAGGTATAGCGCCCATGCTACCGCTCTCTAGGCTGGTTGCATGCAAGCCTTCGGTCAGGTAAGCGCCAAGGTCACGTGGATCACTGATGCGCCTTTTGCAGGTGTCGGGGCTGCCAAATCGAGCGAGAGCGCCCACCGTTGATGGCAGCAGGCATGAATCGTTGGCATTGCGTCGGGTAGCGTGCGGTGCTCTGGTGCCGGTCTCTAGCGCTGATGTCGTGATGTCCGCGGATGCCGCAGCAAGGTTTGCCGCTGGCTGTATATCGCGCATAGCTGGTAGTGATGACATCATGGCCGTCATGGAGTCCGGGCCTGTATCCATAGTCGAAGTCGTCGTTAATATCGAGTGTCTGGCTTCAAGCATGCTGTCGCTTTCGACGGCCTGTCCGGGGGTCGCTTGTGCTTGTACGTTCCCCAGTGACTGGCATGCAAGCTTACTTGATTTGCGCCGATAATACAGTGTCCAGAGGGCATACATTGACGTGAAGCTCCCTGCGACTAGTACAAGTGCGGCGTACAAGTGCCATTTGTCCGTGTCCAAGTCCGAGTCCGAGTCCAAGTCCATAGTACTACAAGGGTCCGAGTCCGTTTCTCTATCCCTGTCACGATCCATGTCCGCGTCCGTAGTACTAAGTCCAAATCCGAAAAAAAGATAAGGAAAATCGAAAGAATAGTCAGAAAAATCCACAGAAAAGTCAGAAAAATCCAAAGAAAATCTGTCCGAGTCCGAAACACAACAAAAAGCGTCAGCGGCGCATATAAAGTCTAACGTACGAGTCCCAAGTCCAAGAATCCGCGCCAGGCCGCGCTCGAGTCCGTTCTCGCCTGCGAAGAGCCATACGGCTCGTGAGCCGGTTGCGTATAACGCGTGCGAGTCGGCTACGTAAGCGTCCGTGGGTCCTGGCCATACAAACAAAAGAAAAGAAAATCGAAACAAAGTCAAAAGAAAACACAGAAACATCGTAAACCATGAAAACATACCGCGGTGGCAGCTATCGCGCCGCTGCCACCCTGAGGCATCCTCGACTGTCCTCGGCAATGACTCTACTATTGCGAGAAATCGTCCGTTAGCCTGCCGTGGAACAGTGGCTGCATCAAACGAAGCACTTACCGCTTCAAAGCGATCCCCCGTAGGTGACCACATCGCGTCCGCGTCCTGCAGGGCCAAGGCGCCCATTCTGGCGCATACGTCGGACGTTGCGATTGTCTGCCCGGTTGCCTGACTGCAGGTGGAGGAGGCTTTGAAGCCACTTGATGCGTTCGTCGTGCTGGCCGAGGGAGTTCCGCGCCGTCCAAAAGAAGATGCAGCGTCGCAAGGACATCTGCTCCTCGGGGTACAGGTAGGGCGTGTCGCGGTCCTCGTGGTACGGGTAGAACATCTCGAGCATCTCGACGGAGAGCTCGGTCTTCCCACTGCGTGCGTCGACCATGTCTTGCAGGAGTCCAGCGTGGACAGCGTCGTTGACTTCGCTGTGAAGGGCTGGGATCGCGGTATTGCGTACTGCTGCAGCTCCTGCCAGGGCGAGGGTCCCGAGGTATCCGTCGCGCTGGTACCGAGCGAAGGCCTGCTTAGGGTTGGGGAGGCGCAGTAGCGAGTGTAGCTCGCCTGCGGACTCTCTGACCCTGGGCATGCCTTCGCCTTGTCCGTGAGTCGCTTGCTGCTGATACGTGAACGTCGGTGCGAATCGAGGGCGCGCTGGTAAGGGGATGCGCGGGGCGGGCGCGACCACGGAAGGCGGAGGGCCGGCGGCGCGTGCTTCCTCGATGGTGAGCGGCCTGGTGTAAGGCTCCTCGATCGCAGACTCGGGGGACTCTTGCGTACTGGCAGAGCTGGAGCTGCCGGTGGTGTCCCTCCGAAAGGGCCGTTCTTCTTCATCCATGCGTGCGTCCAAGTCGTTGCGTGTAGCGCGGTGTACGAACTCGCGCCGAGCCTCTTCGATGACCGCCTCGTCGAGCACCTCGAAGTCATCTTGTGGTGGTGCTGCCCGAGTGTCTGGCTCTTCTACGTCCATGCTGTCCGCGTTCGCCGTGAACGCGGCATTCCATGCGTCGTAGTCGCTGGTGCTGCGCTGCCCCTCCTCCAGCCGCTCGTATAGCGTGCTGAGAGCGTCATCGTCGTGGGGGGAGCTGAGTACCAGGCTTGGACAGCTGCTGCTGGGCGAGGCTGGGCTGGTAGAACTCTGCGCGGCCTCGTCAGCGCCATGCCAAGGCAGTCTCAGCGGCTGCGTGCGTACCGTGCGTGGTATGACTTGCTGCTTCTGCGGCGACAGCGTGAGTCCGTTGGGCACATGGTTCAACAGCGGCGAGGGTAGCTGGAGTGGAGAGGGAGAGAAGTCGGCCGTTCCGTAGCGGGGAACCGCGTGCTCGTCCACCGGCTTGAGGTATGGTGTAGGCGGCCTCTCGATCACGTCGGCCTCGACTGCAGCGTTGATGTGCAGGACCTGCGAGGGACGCAGTGCCTGTCGGTGCGCCGAATCTGTGTCTCGGCACAAATAGGGCGTCAGCGCAGTCCGAGCGGCGTGAAGCATACCTTCTCCTGCTCCTGCAGGAGTCCCGTGTAACTCTCCGTGTTCTCGTCCAACTCCTACTTCCCTCATCACCTCCTTGACAGCCTTGAGGGCCTCGTGCACGTCTTGAGTACGTCGTCCGACATCGATACGGGGTGATGCGGTCGCTGGGCGTGGAGGGCTGAAAGGGATGGGGGGCGAGTGGAACGAAGTGGTTGACGAGAGCGGAGACCCGGCAGAATAAGCCGTAGGCGACACCGAGCCCGAGCTTGATGCGCCTTCGGCACTTGCCGCGGTTGAAGGTCCTGGCCCGACGGCAAGCCTGATTGGGAACCAGCGCCGCCGTGGGTCCTCGGAGACGGGCGCGCCCAGGTCGGCTGTCAGCGACTTGAAGAAGTCGGTGATGTCCGACCGCTCCAGTTCGGGCCGGGGAACAACCATGTGCGGGCTGCTGTCCGTGGCCAGAAGTCTGGGCGGCTTTGTGTCAGTGCCTCGCTCGCGTGGCTTTTCACGTGCGTACCTGCGATCATGCCCATCACACGGCTTACCGGACTTGAGGGCCGCATACCCGGCGATCAGCAGTCGCGCTTGCTCGCAGAACCTCTTCGCCTCGGTCTCGCGTGCCCTCATCTCATCCCTCCTCGGTCCATTCTCTACTAGTCCCTGCTCCTCTCGACGGCTCGACGGCGACTGCACCCTCTGGCCAGCAAAGTCAAACACCGCTTGCGGCAGCGGTATCAACTCTGGCCGCGGCTTCTCGTCGTCGCGCCGTTTCCTCACATCCTCCATCTCGTCCTCCTGGTACGTTTCTTCTTCATCCCTCAGCGCCTGCATGTTCCCATTCCTATCCAGCACCCATTCTCCCCACGGCCAAGTGATCCGCAGCTGGTCGCGGCCAAAGATCTCGACGTCGGGGTGGTCGCGCTCCATGATTTCGCGAACACGGCCGAGCGCGGCCTTGAACTCAGGAACTGGGGGCGGGGGATCATAGGTAAGTACCAATAATCCTCGCACATGCGTTTTGTACTCACGAAAGAGTCCATCCGTCTCCTCAAGGAGCTGCACAAGGTGCTGCGGGGCGACAATCATAGGAAACATATGGTCTCCGGCCTGGTACATCTCAGGTACGAGGCACCCCGTGAGCAGCTGAGTCGTGATACTGACCCGGGCGACGGTGCCTTTCCCTGGCTCTGCCAGAGGAATGTAGAAGGCTGCGCCGTCGTCCGTCTTGAACTTCAGGATCGCGTGGTCGTCGCCTGGCGTGTCCGCGTTGAAGTATCGTCCGAGGCGCGGGCGCATTGCGAAGACTCCAAGCAGGCCATGCCCTGGTCGCACGGTGAGGTATAGCCTCGCGTTGTATGCGTACCAGAGGGCCTGATTGAAGGGGAAGCATTGCGTCGGCACACGGAAGGAGATCGCGTCGCGACCGGGGCCCAGGACTTCATGCGTAAACAAGGACGACCCAGAAACGTGAATACCCAGATGGCCATGCGGCTCATGATGCACGAGCTGCATGTCCCAAGCGTCGGACATGCTGAGAACGCGTCGAGAAGGCTCAGAAGTCGTGCAAACAGGCGAAAACGTCGGTCTATAGCCAAGACTCGAGCTGAGCAGCCGGAGAACACGTTCTGGTGAGTCCCCCTTCTGCTCCTTATCACTCTCTGGCCTGCTAACTCTCCCGTTTCGGTCACAGAAGTCCCCTATGCCCTGGGGTACCTGGGCGACTTCCCCTCGACCCTGGCAGCTCTCAGACGTGCCAGTCCTCAACGAATCCGAACTCAGGGCAGCGCACGAGGTGTGCATCGTAGGTATGTACTGCCCTGCTACGCGTTCGAGCCATTCACGCCTTTCTTTAGGTGCCCAATGCCCTTCGTACACCTGCACATGTGCGTCGGCGCAGCACCGCGAAAACATGTCAGCGAGCCGTGCGGCAGCTTCACTGCCCCGCTCATTTCCAAAGGTACGCCTACCGCTTGCTTCAGGGTCCCTTTCGGGTTCGCTAACCTCGTGTATGCATTCAGGAGTCTGCACTCGCGTCGAACACGGTGCGTCGAGGCCTTCAGCGACTCGGCGGCCGTTCGGGGCCTCTGCTGCGCAGGTATGCCTTTCTCTCACTCTCTGAGACGTTTGACATACCCTTTGCCCTTCACAGATCGAGCCATTCGTTTGGTTTGCACCCTCAAGCACAAAACTCGGCAAGCCGCGGTCCTGTCGCGTCGCGGACCCGGGAACTTCGCGTACGCGCATGGGTGCCAGGGGTCCTGCACGCGTTTGCGCAGTGTCGGTTCTTTCGGCCGCCGGGCATCCTTCCCCTCTCAGCTCCTGTCGCGCAAGCGCCAGCCCAGCCCAAGGTACGTCTTCTGCAGGTACCGAGGATTGATCTACTGACGTCATGGTGCCACTTGCAGGTTCTGAGTCTTCGCGTTCGCGCTCGCGTTCGTGTGCTGAATAGCGCGTCCCCTCAAGTCCCCCTTCGTCAGGTGGTCCAGCATGGAGGCCTGGCATTCGCTGCCGGCCGAAGACGCGTCGAACGGCACTCCGCTCGTTCTCCAGCTGCCTGAACAGTGCACTACGGCGCACCCAGAGGTCTCTTGACGCCGAGTCACACTCGACATCAAAGAGGCGTTCTGCGGAGGCCCGATCGCTTCGTGCGCTAATCCATAGGTCTCTTGGTGGCGGTAGGTAAGTGCCATTCCTTTCATCCTCGTCGATCTCACGCAACTGGTCTCGTAGAACGCATTTCGCCTTGCGCACAGTCTCGCGCCATTCTCGGTGCGCGATTTCCTCTCCGTTCACATACCTAAGACCTACCAGTTCTAGCCAGGCATCCTCATCCGCCAGGATGGGGATAACATCCTCTTCCGTCAGAGGATCACTCACTAGCTCTGGCCGCCAACGCTGCCGTGTTAATGGTAACGGTGCGTTTCCTGGTACTGGGAATGTATCCAGTGGCTGAAGCACTGGGGTTCCAGGCTCCGTAAGTACCCTAGGTACGCTTTCATCGCGCATTTCCACGTCTGGCTGACTTCCTTCTTCTAGGTTGAGGGCTTGAACACTTTCCGCTAGCGTGTCCGAATCTCCTACCTGCACACTGAGAACATGCCCTGCTTTAAGCAGATTACAGCGCGGCCTCCCGCCGCTCTGAACCTCACACTTTGCAGGAACATTCTGAGGACAGTCTCTTCCCAAGGCTTTGAGCTCGTACTGCTCAGCCTCAATCAGACGGCGAGTCTCTTCCCAAAAATCTTGTGCGAGCTCGCGCCATACCTGATCGTGGTCGTCCTTACAGCGTACGCGGATGTCGTCAGCCAACCAGCAAAGCAAGTCACGCGAGTAACCTTCGCGTTCCTCAGCTTTGTCGATCTCCTTCAACTCGTGTCTCAAACGTCGGGCAAGACATTTCTCAATGGTACGTCGACTCTGCCTTACTTCCTCATGCTTGTCATCGTACTCATCGTGAATTATCTGCCACGGATCTGCCTCAGACCCGCTGTCTGAGGTCTCGTCATCAGAAGTAACACTCTCCGTCTGAGAGTCTGTAGGTGAGTCGTTTTCACCCATACTGACTTCACTGTCTGACTGATCCGTTTCTCCCACGCTGTCCACAATCCTCTCCTCACCATCTCTACCCTTTCCCTCTACGCACGGATCTTCTTCCACCCTCATACTGCCAGGGTCCCCTGTGTCTTGCTCTGACAGGTCTGTGACCGTGGGTATGATGTATTCATCCGGTGCGTTTCCCTTTCCTTCCTTCACCTTATCCCTCTTGCTAACCTTCCTTCCTACGACCTGGACACTGAACACATTCTCCCGTGGTTCAGGTATCTCATCCTCGGCGGAACCAGTGTCAGCAGTCATCTCAACATCGTGCAGGCTATTTGCTTCTTCTAGAGGTACGTCAGCCCTAGCTTCATCAGCGTATCTTCCGTTAGATACCTGGCTAGACTGAATACACTCTAAGTCAATCAGCCCGTACGGCACATCAGTGGCAAGCAAGGCAGCACGGCAAGTATCTTCTTGACGCCGCTGCTCGTCCATGGCCCTTGTGCCATGCTGTACTTCCAAGGTATGTGCGCGCCGTTGCATGTCCGATGAATTTGCTGACCCTTCATCTAGAACCTTATTTACAGAGTTTTGCACAGTTTCAACAATGAGCTCCCATAAACTCCGTCCAGGAGGACCACGTTCGGGTACGTGCGAATCCTCGTTAACAAGTATGGGTCCCGGCTCATTATATTCATCTTCGGCTGGCTCCTCTTCCGACATCTGATGCAGTTGAGAGGGGCGTGACGCATAGTACACCTCTGCGCTGCCTTCTCTCTTGTCGTAAGCATCTGTCGTAGGTTCTAGTTCAGGTACATCTTCCGACTCCTCGCCTTCCATTGACTCGTCTTCATTATCCTCTGACTCTTGTAAGTCCAACCATCGTATGACGTCACTGCTGGCGCTTGCATAACTGCTGTCTGATTCAGCACCGCCATCAGTATCTTCATCGCTGGACTCAAGGTCGATAATTGTGTCAATGCTTTCAAGGCTTGCTGTAGGACTTAGCGGGGGTGATGTAGTATAGCTTGATGTAGCGTAACTCTCAGCTTCAGAATAATCTGTTAACAGCTCCTCGTCTTCAACGTCTGTATTCACCTCTTGAATACAAGCTGCTTGGATCATTCTGGCTGTTCGCCCTGACTGACGTCGTTCTAACCGGGGCTGCTTGTACTCGAACTCGATGTCAATATCTGACGTATCTATGCCTGTCACCATATTGACTAGATGGTGAGTACGGTCTAGATATTCCTGCAGTGCAGGATCAACATCGTATTCAGGAGTGACTAGCATTTCATACCTGACTACCAAAGACTGGTCTTTGAATAGCAGGTATGTTCCATCCCGACGCTCATCAATGCTAACATAGTTCCCTCGTTGCCAAGGTCTTCCGAGCAATAGATCGAAGGGTGGCTGAGTTCCAATAAACAGACTGGCCCGGGTGACTACCGCGCCACAGGTTAATGGAACATCAGGCACAAAGCCTTGCAGCAGTCCTTCACCACCATTGGCATCTCCCATTACGATTTGCCTTGTGACGTCAATTGGACGTCCTACGGTGTTCTGCCAAATCTTGCGATTAACAATATTTAGCTGAGATCCCGTATCAACAATTGCCGTAATAGGACTTCCATCAATCTCAATTCTGAAGCGAATGAGTTGACCTCGATGCCGAGTGGGAAATGCGGAAGCTGTAGCACAAGTTGCTGTGTCAAAGAATGTGTCGCGTTCTTTGACTTGTGAGATCATAGCCTTGTCCAACGCTTTGGACTTGCCTAGGGCATTCTTAGGCTTGATAGCTTCTTGTACCTGCTTTGACATTTCTTGTGAAACTGCCAAAAACTCCCCTACTCCCAACGTAAGAGGGGCATTCAAGACCTTGTCCAGCACAGTCCTTGGGTTCACAAGAGCTTGGATCTCTGAACGTCGTGGCTGTCTACGCTGAACTCCTTCTGCATCCGTCTTGCTCCCTGAAGGTCCCGTTCGAGTAGTGGTTCCTTCCCTCATGGGTTCTGCTCGCTGTTTTCCCTTCTGCTTAAGGGATGGCTGAGTCAAATCCTCCATGAATGCGTCATCATCATGGGTGTCAAACGCAATAGGGGGAATATCCACTGGCACTGGTACTGGGTCTGGAACCGGTACAGGTACAGGTACTTGCACCTGTCGCTGATCTGCATCCTTACGGGCATTCCTCGGAGGACCACGCTTTACTGTAACAGGTGGAAGGTTTTTCTTTGCCCGCTCTTCTGTTTGCTTAGAAGAGGGTAACCATACACCGTCAAAGCGCTCCTTACGATTTGTAGTAATGCCTCGGGTAGACCTAGTAGCCTCAAGGACCTCCACTTCCTTCTCTTCCTCCTCTTCTTCATCTTCTGCGAAGTCACCGTAACCATCACTTTCCACCTGCTCTGATTCACTTGAGTAGTAGTGAACCGGAGCTTGCCTTCTTGCAGATGCAAATTTGTTTGAGTCGCTTGGCGCTGGGTTGCCTGGACTGAAACAAAGTTGGCCTGAGGCGTAGTGGCTCGCTTGATGGCTGATATCCAATCTTCATTACGTCGCTTGAATAGAATACCGCCATTGGTGAGAATGATTTGACCACTCTCATTTCTGGTGATAATTCCATTAGCAAAGTACTCCTGCAGCTTCTCGCATCTATTCATGGTGTGTCCTGTAAGTCCACATCCGAAACAGAGGCGATCCTCCATTCTATCTGAGAACGACGAAGATCCATTTCCAAAATGGGGTGGTGGATCACGATCTGCGTTCCTGGCTCTTGGCGCTAATGGAGGCGCTGGTGGTGCAGAAGCCCGTCTCCGATCTACTGGTGCTGCCACAATGCTCTTGACTAAGGGGTTCCTGTTACAGGCCCGGAAATAGGCCACTGCGTAAGCAGGATCATCAATCCGCATTCCTTGCATCTGCGTGATTAATTCCTCAATTTCAAGATCATCCCTAGACAGTTCCTTGTTAGGAGTGGGTGGACGTAATGTCATGCGTGACGATGGGGCATCAAAGTCGCTTTCAGATGAAGATCCATGCTCTGTCTTCTTGAACTTGACTGAGCGCTTCGATGACTTCTTCGCTACCTGGGTCTTCTTCTTCCCTTCTCTAACCCTCGACGACTCTCGCTTCTTCTTCTTCTTCCTCTTCCTCTTGCTGATAAAGTCATCTTCAGATAGGTCTTCTTCTCCTGATCCTGAATCTGATTCATCTGAGTCTGACGTTGTCTCATTTCCAGATTCATCTACTTCTGTATCTGATAGTAAACGATCTCGATCAAAGCGACAACGATGCAAGAGAGACTCTGCTACCTCGACCACATCATCCACATTAAAGGGTTCTGCGAGGTCATGGTTGGGAAGCTTAGCAACAAGCCGAGACTCAAGTAAGTTTCTGAAGGATTCAGGAATTCCTATCCAGCAGAAATACTTGTAGTCGTAGTCTGAAAGCCTGTTGTGATTCTTCAACCAACCAGCAATCCGGATGAAGTCTCGCATATACTTGGCCCAAGCCTTCATTGTCTTGATAGACTTAGTCCTAGAACGACGAGCGAGCTTCTCCAGATCTCTGGTAGCAAAACGCTTGGAATCCTTGTCCGCTTCATAATACTTCTTTATGCTGTGAACAAAGGATGCCCAGCTGGGGGTTCGATAGCTTGGCAAACCCTCCATGAACTTGCGCACACTACGTGAGCAATACTGTGTAATGCTCTCGACCATGTCTTGGTCTGACGTAACATTGTGCTTCTGACAAAGGCGCTCATAGAAATACAGGAACGGAAGCACATCTGAATGCTTTCCTGTGAACTTCTTAGGAGCTCCTTTCTGACCTGGGAGGGGTAGGTCGACTACACCACCTCCTAGGGGTGCAGCTGCAGCCATGGTAGCCTGTGCTGTCTGTTGCGATGACTGCACATGGGGCTGACCCTGAGGCTGCTGCTGCTGCTGGCCTTGAACTTGCGACGAACCAGCAGGCATCCTTGATGACATGGATGCTAAACCGCGAACCGTAACGTGAACACTTGACGACGTAGACGCGTGTGACGTGGAACCAACTACTTGCTGAGGTGACGTAGGTCGGGACGACGTGCTTGACAACGACGGTACTGACGACGGTGGCGAAGACGTAGACGAAAACGTAGGCGTCGGAGGATCTCCTGACATCTACCAGAACAAACAACCAACTCTGTTTCCCCCTCGCGGTGGGCTCCAGATGTCGTGGTTGATCCTGTTCAAACCTCCTTAGCTTGCAGGAGTAGTGTTTGAAGCGAGGAACCGAGTTAGGCGGACTTATCTTTGGTCAGCTTCTGCCTCGGGCGTTCGTGGGAGAAATTACAGAGGTGGAAGGGGGTTCAAGGATGTGTGAGAAGATGGTAAGGGTGGGGTGACGCCTGGGGTAAGATCAAACTACAAACTGTTTTGTAGCAGGACCTTAAACACACAGCAAAAGGAAAAGCCTGTCTGCTTGACCACTTTGCCGGAAAACACCAAACAACATAAACACCAACACAGATACTCTACTTGGGATCTAACCAAGCCTAGAGCATCAAACACCAACACTCTACCAGGGATTAAACCAGGCTAGAGCGCAACTCCAAACAACAACAACAACAACACTCTACTTGGGATTTAACCAAGCTTAGAGCGTAACACCAAACAACAACAACAACAACAACAACTACACTCTACCTGGGATTTAACCAAGCTTAGAGTGTAACACCAAACAACAACAACAGTGCTCTACTTGGGATTTAACCAAGCTTAGAACACAACACCGAACAACGTAAGACAACAGCACAGGTATTCGACACTGGGCAACGTATAGCCAGACTAGAATACCAGACACCACACTCTACTTGGGATTTAACCAAGCTTAGAGTGCTGACACCGTAAACAACGTTGAACGTAAACACAAAACACGTGAAGGTGATCACAGTACTAAAGAAAGAGCTAGTAACGTGGGCCTTCTATTTCCTGGCACATTCAGGGGGGTTTATATACCTTTCCTGAGATGTGAAATTAGTGTATGACTAAGCTATTCTAGAGTATTCTACGTTATTCTCTCAAATTCCATCGTATTCTGGTGCTTTCCATCTCCCTGGCTCCCAGCAGGGTATCGCTTTCCAAGCTTTTCCAGAACTTTCCATCACATTCTACTCTCTTCTTTTACCTTCCAGGGCATGCCTGAAGTACAATGCTTGGTGAGCATTTGTCATGGTATTTGTCGTCTAAAGCCTGGGCCTCATTCCAGGGCATACCTGAAGTACAATGCTTGGTGAGCATTTGTCATGGTATTTGTCGTCTAAAGCCTGGGCCTCTGGCCTATCCCAGAATGTCCCTGTTCTCTCGCGCTCGTCTTTGAGCAGTGAATTAGACTCTATTCATCCATATCTTGTATCAAACATGTTTGATGCATGATACCGAAAGCGGAAGGTGTCCTCGGACACGGCTTGCGTCCCACCCTTCCGCTCTCCAGGCTCGCTCGCGCACAGCTCAGACAGTTTTGAGCTTCGCTCGTTTCTTTCACCTAAGCTTAACTAGTTGGCAACATGGTTGACGGACGTCCCCCAGCCGGAATTCGTGGACACGAGATTTTTCACCTGCAGCCAGGGCGGGGTCCTGGCGCCCTACAGGCGCCCCCGGAGTGCGGCGCGGGAGGAGCAGGAGGAGATAGGTGTCAGATCTTGGGCGTTTACCGTTCCGATATGGTAGGGCGCATCAGCGCCACCAAGCCCCAGCGTTCCGCATATGGACACCTCTCTCGTAGCACTGTAGTACATGTGTCAGCACCTCGAATATATGGCCATTATGCTCACTAATATGCAGTAGAATTATTCATCACCTTGTAAAGTCGATGACTGTGTATTCTGGTCCAGTAAACCTGCTTACATACAGTAATCTCAGACATGTATATATACCAGCTCTGTAGCACCAGAATAAACCAGTTCAGAGTACATTCTTCACAGGTTATGAGCCCCGCCCTCTAAGGGCACTCTACCTCATTCGACTCCAACTCCTTTCCATCTGCACACCCAACCTCTAGCGTAATTTCTTGAGGTTATCCCCTGTATTAGTGTAGCTGCCCAATACAGCGATCAGCACTAACACACGTCGTTTACAGCAGCCCCGACATAGGGCAAACGCGTCAGACAGTCCCTCATAAGGACAGGCGCGGTAGTACACGGGCACATCACTTTACGATCTGGTTCGACGCTGCACTTCAGTGGGCGCGTCGTAGGGGCCTACTCCCCTTGGTAGCAGAAGATAGTCGTCGAGCTCTTAAACTCGATCTAGACGTCCTACCAAACTTGCGCAATAGTGGTGTTTCTTGGCCCCCGTATCTCTAGCTGTAGATTGTAGCGTGTACCTAGTACAGGCTTGTCACATCCCACCCAACTCTATCCGCCTCTCGGCTATTTCGGCTAGCTGGGATCAGCGGCGCACTGAACAGTGTACACCCGTGCAGACTGGATCGAATCATCGCACCACATCTCTGGACCCCCACCGATCAGCTCGCAGGCGAATCACCTCGTGCTCGTACAGCGATCACACACTATAGAAATTCTGCACCCGCACCTCCTTTATCCGTCCTCCAATTCCGAACCAAACCCCGAGTCGTTCCCGTCTATCCACTCTCGTCAAAACTTGACGATCACCCATACGTCTATTACTATGACCTATCCGAACTCAACGAATTTGTCACCTTCAACCCGACATATTCCATCGGTGATCACGAGAAACCGGGCAAATACGACTTCTTCGAGGACTTCTCCAAATCCTTCTACCTCCTTCGGTGCAGCAGATTCCTACAAGTACAACAAACTCTACGTTTACCTCCGCCTCATCTATCACCACGAGCTTCCATACTTCTTCTAGTCATGTCATCATCCTCAGACCCCTTTAAGGCCTCGGCCTCCTCGATTCCCATGCTCGACGGCACCAACTATAAAAAGTGGGCCGCAGCGATCCACGCTTTCCTCCGGTACTCCGGCTGCTGGGCCCTCATTGAGGGTCACACAGCTCCCACGGCTGACATGCCCGCACCGGGTGTAAGCCGTCCCGCTGACTCGGATGCCACCGGTCAGGCAGCCTGGGACGAGAAGAACCAGAAAGCGATGGGTGTAATCGAGATGTATACCAAAGAGAACCTAAAGCACCTCATCGAAGATAAGCGCACTGCCCTCGACATGTGGAACATGCTCAAGTCTGAGTACGAGAAACCAGGTGCCGTCGGCGCATTCGTCGCCTTCCAGGCCCTGTTCAATGTTCAGCTTGTCGACACGTCTCCACTCGGGCCGCAGCTTGACGCTCTTCACGAGGCTGCTAGTCAGGTTACCCTCGCCGGTATCGAGATCAAGGACCAGCTCCTCGCTCTCCTCATGGTCAATTGCCTGCCAAAGTCTTATCAGACGCTCGCCTCTACCATTCTTGCGGTACACAAAGACGTCAAGGATCTCAAGCCTAGCGACGTCAAGCCCAAGATCGTTGAGGAAGAGTCTCGCCGAATTGCCAATCGTACCCAGATCTCACGCGTCTCATCGGCTCCAAAGAAGCAAACCAAGCCGTGTGAGAAGTGCGGTCGGAACAATCACACGACCGAGCAGCACTGGGACAAGAAGCCTTCTACGGGCACCGGCAATTCCGGCAACGGCAACGGCAACAATCAGCAGGGGCAGCAGCAGGGTCAAGGGGGGAAAAGACGTGGGAAAGGCAAAGGAAATAGTAACGGACAGAATACCGCTCAGATTACAGTCGCACCGCTTGAAATTGTAAATGTACCGGATATGGCTAAGAGTTCCGAGGAATCCATCTCTGTTTCTCTTTATGCCAACGGTGTGATCGGCGCGTCAACTGACTGGATGGTTGATTCAGGCTGTACCACACATGTCACCAATCAAAAGTCGGATTTCATATCGTACACGGAGTTCTGTACTCCTGGCGCGGCTCACACTGCCGGCAAACGCCAAACGATTCCGATACTTGGTGCAGGTACAGTCATACTTCACCACCGGACTGATGACGGTCATAAGCGGTATCTTCTTCTCACAGAAGTTCTGTACGTTCCCGACGCAAACATGCGCTTCTTTGCTCCACGCATTCCCGTTCTGAGGGGCCATCATTGGGTGATCAAAGGATCACGAATGACATTGATGGGAGATAACGGTGGAAAAGAGACAGTCCTCGCTTCAGCGCATCTGCGCGAGCTTGAGGGTCTCTATTTCATACGCGCAAATATTTTGCACTCTCCACCACTACCACGGAAAGACACTCCGTTTGTTGTGGCGGCTATCGAGCCTTTCGATCTCTGGCATGAACGCTTCAGCCACGCCGGCAAGAAAGCTATTGAGTACCTGCCCGGCAATGTGAAGGGTGTGCCTAAACAGCTCAAGGCACCAGCCGACTCGTCACCGTGCGAGGGCTGTGAACTCGGCAAATCTCGCCGAGATCCCTTTCCGCCATCTGACTCGCGCACCGAGCATCCTCTGGACTTGGTGCACATGGACCTTGTCGAGTATCCGTCACTCTCCATTGATGGGTACAAGTACGCGATGACTACCCTCGATGATCATTCCTCGTTCAGTGTCGCCTGGTACCTTAAACGGAAATCAGACGCCCTCTCGTGCTTTAAGCGGTACAAAGCTTGGACCGAGACTCAGACCGAACGGAAGCTTAAATGCATCCGATCGGACCGAGGGGGGGAGTTCTTCGGCCGCGACTTCGACGAGTTCCTTGCAGAGCATGGCATCGAGCGCCAACAAAGCGTCGCCAGATCACCACAGCAAAACGGACGAGCGGAACGATGGCAGCAGACAATTGCCAATAAGGCTGGGGCTATGCGACACCATGCCGGACTCTCATCAGGGTTCTGGAAGCTTGCCTCTGAAGCCGCCGTTCATATCTACAATCGGCAACTGCTCCGACGTCTCAAGTGGAAGCCGCCCATCACCGCATGGGATGGCACAGTGCCGGACGTTTTATACTTCCGCGTATTTGGCTGTAAAGCCTACGTACACGTACACAAGGACGTACGCCAGAATAAGCTGCAGCCTAAGGCTAAAGTTATGATGTTTGTCGGCTACGAACCTGGTTTAAAGGGTTACAGGTTCTGGGATAAAAGTAGCCGTTCCATCGTCGTGTCCCGCGATGTGACCTTCGATGAGAAGTCCTTCCCTAATAAGGAACCACAGGCTAGTCAAGCAGACGAACCTGATGATGCCGCACCTCCTGTCCGGAACCCAACGCCGGAACCGGACATTGATCCGGAACAAGACCTCCCTGATGTCTTACCCGATGAGGCACCGCATCCGCGCCCTGACAATGCGCTAAGCGATAGCGATAGTGACCTCGAAGATCTGTACCAAGATCCACCACCTAAGCCACAACCTCAACAGCACCCACCAGAACCAGTCCCACGGGCACAGCCACAGCCGCCGCCTGTACAACCTCGTTATCCTCAATATCCTTCACCTCCCCGCATGACACGTAGACGACAGCGCTCTTCTCCTTCACCAGAGAGAGCACAGCAACGTCGCGAACATTCATCCCCACGTCGCGAGTTACGTCGCCCTGATACTCCAGAGAACCGCGAAGAGCACAGATGTGCCCGCAAGTGGCTCAGAGATCACGGTCCGTTCCAACTGCAAGCGCCCGCTCCACCGCCTCCAGAACCCGTTCCCGATCATCCATACCAAATACCACGGCGCCAGAACGCTGGTAGCGGAGAGTTCCGGATAATTCATATGGCGATGTTCCACCTACGGAAGCATGGCGGCAGCAGGAACGAGACATCAGACGTGATCAACGCGAAGCTAGACAGTGCGCTGAGGAGTATCAACAATGGCGTGAATCAATTCCCATCCCCAGCGATGACTCTTCATCGTCGCATGGTGGATCAGATGCAGATGTAGAGACAGATCCCAATCACCCCATGAGCGGCACGCTCTCGGGTTCTTATCACGAACTGCTCATGCATGCCACGCAAATTGATCCTCAGACCTACAAGGAAGCGATGTCTAGACCTGATGCGAAACAGTGGGAGATTGCAATGCTTGAGGAATTGAAATCTCATGAGGAAAACAAGACTTGGATTCTGGTTACACGACCGCGTAATCGACGGATCATGAAATGCAAATGGGTGTTTGTCATCAAGGCTGACGGCCACTACAAAGCACGCCTCATGGCCAAAGGATTCACTCAGGTACAGGGAATAGACTTTCAGGAAACCTTCTCTCCCGTTGCACGATATGAAGCTATACGTTTCTTACTCGCACATGCCGCACTCGAAAATTGGGAAATCGAGGCAATGGATATAAAAACGGCCTTCCTGTATGGCGAGCTCGACGAGGAGATCTACATGGAACAACCAGAAGGTTTCGTGGAGAAGGGAAAGGAGCACATGGTGTGCAAGCTGCAGAAGGCAATCTACAGCCTGAAGCAAGCCTCTCGCACATGGAATCAGAAGTTACACCAAACTCTGATAGGCATCGGTTTCGAACGTACCCGGTCAGACGCCGGGGTATACGTCTATGAGCAGAAGAAGGGCCACATGATCCTTATCGTCTACGTCGACGATCTGCTCCCAATGGGTCCGAGCAAATCTGAGATTGATCGCGTAAAGAAGGTCCTTGCAGACAAATTCCAAATGCGGGATCTCGGCCCGGCGGACACCTTCCTAGGCATGCGCATCACTCGTGATCGCTCGAAGCGGCAACTGGAACTGGATCAGCAGAACTACATCGAGCAAGTCCTCACACGCTTCCAGATGCACAATGCAAAGCCGCAGAAAACCCCACTGCCTGAAGGGTTACACCTCGAGAAGGCAGAAGATGGCTACAAGGCCAACGCGACGCTACTACATCAGTACCAGACCATGATCGGTAGCTTGATCTATTGCATGATCGGGTCACGGCCCGACATAGCATTTGCCGTCACTCGTCTCTCCCAGTACATGTCCAATCCCACACCCACGCACGTCGAGCATGCAAAACATGTCTTGCGATACCTCCGTGCGACAAGTGACTACCGCATCCGTTTCCAGGGTTCTGGTCAATCGGGCCTGATTGGTTATTCGGACGCAGACTGGGGTGAGAATCGAGACAACCGACGATCGACTACTGGCTACACGTTCCTCATGGCTGATGCCGCTGTCACATGGGTTTCCCGGATGCAGCGGACCGTAGCACACTCTTCGACTGAAGCCGAATACATGGCGCTTTCTGACGCATGTTCGGAGGTTGCCTGGCTGACGTCACTCCAACGCGAGATCGGATTCTCACAGAAGGGTCCGGTGCCTATGGTCTCAGATAACCAAGGCGGAATTTTCCTCGCTATCAATCCCGCGCATGATCGTCGCCTCAAGCACGTGGACATTCGATATCACTTCATCCACGAGTTCGTAGAGGACAAACACGTCGAGATAGTGTACATCTCCACCGACGACATGATCGCCGACATTCTCACCAAGCCGCTAGGTGCGAAGAAGCACGAGAAGTTCCGAAAGGCTCTCGGCCTCGTATCTTCCAAGGACTTGTAAACGAGTGGGAGTGTCAGATCTTGGGCGTTTACCGTCCCGATATGGTAGGGCGCATCAGCGCCACCAAGCCCCAGCGTTCCGCATATGGACACCTCTCTCGTAGCACTGTAGTACATGTGTCAGCACCTCGAATATATGGCCATTATGCTCACTAATATGCAGTAGAATTATTCATCACCTTGTAAAGTCGATGACTGTGTATTCTGGTCCAGTAAACCCGCTTACATACAGTAATCTCAGACATGTATATATACCAGCTCTGTAGCATCAGAATAAACCAGTTCAGAGTACATTCTTCACAATAGAAACGAAGTAGGGAGGCGCGAAGAGTCTGAGAAGCCGGAGGAAGGAGACGGGGTCGCGTTGGAGGTCGATCAAGGCGCATATAACCAGGCAGAGAACCTGGCAGGAGCGGTTTTCGGCGCGCGCAGTGAACACCAGGCGCCACAATCCCCTGCGCGGGGCTCTTCGCCATCTCGAAGCACCCAGGATACGTTCGCCATTCTTCGCCAGCAGCTCGAACTGACACTTTCGCCTTCGAAGCGTTCCGAGGTGCTGGCGGCGCTTGACAGGGCAGCTGCAGTTTCGAGGAGTGCGGTGCCCTCCTCCGGCACGGGAGTCGGTAGACGCGTGGCGCCCTCTTCGGTGCCCACTCGAGCAGCTTTCCCGGTGGCGTCAACGGCTGGTGTGGCAGCGTCGGGAGCCGAGCCGCGTGCCGCTCGCCCCTTCCCAATCGCATTCACTTATGGGGCCTCGGAACGCAGTTTCTTCACGGGGATGGACTCCAGGATGAACCCTCGTCTTGCGGAGCTGCTGCTGAACAACGCCCACCTACCGCTTACCGCTTGCACATCGGACTTCACACGTCAAAGCGCCGCCGACCCTCGTCTTATCCGGTTCCAGAAGTACTCGGACGGTCTCAGCGTAAAAAAGGAGCTTGTAGACCCGACCTCCTTCCCGCCCGAGGACAAGATGTCTTCCGACGACTGGCGCGACGGCTGGCAGAACTTCCTCCGCATTCTTCGGGAGGGCGTGGCTCAACCGCCCGTAGTCGCCATGTTCGAACAGCACTATGACTGGCTGTGCGGCGTCCACGACTTCGTGGAGAACTTCAAGGCGATCTTGGATTTCGATATTCAAGTCCGCCGCGCCTTCTTCCTCAGCTCTGACAAGGCCCTGTTCCGGTCTGGGGGCGACGTCTATGTGCAGAAGTTTCGCGACGTTCGTGACCTCCACATGCAGTGCGCCCTTCAGCTCCTTCTTAGTGGGAGCTCGGGAGCCAGCTCGTCTTCTCGAGGGAGGTATCACCCGTACAAGGACGACTCTCGACCCTCTCGGGGCCAAGATTCTGGGCGCGGCAACGGCGGGGCTGGAGGGCAGTCCTTTCGCACCCCTCAAGAAACCCTCTGTCTCATCTGCGCAGGTAGTGGACACACCACCCGTGACTGCCACCGAGACACCCTTCCTAAAGGCGCCGCGGTGTTCTCTGCCTGGTCTGGTGGCAAACTCGTCGATGCTGCCACCAAATGGGTGCTTTGCGTCTTCTGGAACGTGCGCTCCAAAGGCGACTCCCGCTCCTGCGACGGCGACAAACGGTGCCCCGGCGACAAGGGTCACATCTGCTCTTTCTGTGGTGCCGCCGGTCATCGCGCTGCAGATAAGCGGTGCCTCTGAGCGCAGCTGCATCATCACTCCGTACGACGCCTCTGCATTCGAGTCTACTCTGCGTGCGTGCGGACTTCTTGACAAATACTCTGACCTGCCTTCTCGTCTTCGCTCTGGTTTCCCTATTGGCGACATGCCCCGTTTACTGCAGACCAGCACTCCCAAGAATTATGCCTCAGACCCGAAGCATCTTGCCTTCATCAAAGACTACGCCGCGGAGCAAGCAGCACTAGGCCACATGTCTGGCCCTTATACCCGCTCCGAGGTCGAGAATATCTTGAAGTCCCCATTCGTCACTTCCCCGCTTAGTGTCATCGATAAGGCGGGGGCGAAGGGCAAGTTCTGCCTCGTACAGAACTGCTCGTACCGCAATGAGCAGGGCGTCTCTGTCAATATGTGGATTGACCCGGACAACTTCCCGACAGAGTGGGGTACGGCAGCCGAATTTGCAGAGATTGTGAGTGTCTGCCATTATTCGGGTGCGGCGCCAGCGCGATCTCGGGCGGGGCTTCGGCCTACGCAGCGCGCTGGAGTGAACACTTGCGCGTGGTGCTGGAGCGAAGGCTCGCACCGGCTGGAGCCAATGCTCGCCACCCTGTTGCTGCGCCGTAGCGTTTGCTCGGGCGAAGTGTCACAGTTTTCTAATTCCCTACGGTTTTATTCTCGTAAGCGCCCAGTAGGCGCTAGGGGTTAGGGTTATGGACTAGGGTTAGGACAGGCACGCGTCAGAACGCGGTCACGTGTTGGTCACGTGCTGGGAATGGACTCAGAGTCATGTGAGGATCTTATCTTTATCTTATCTATGATGTAGACGCTCCGGTACAAGGGTATAGTAGATAGCCGGACCCAGGGTCCGGGTAGTGTATTCTAGAATAGCGTAGAAGGTTCCGGACACATCCGGTACTCGGCTTTAGACTTCGCCGAGCCCGGAGTGTCTTGGCAAGTATCGCACCATCATCACGCCATCGTGCATGTGATGGGCAGTATCAGGGGTCTCGGGTAGTACCAGGGGTCCTCCCCTTCATGTATATATACCGGGCTCTGCTGGGCTTAAGTCCCCAGCATCATCTACCTCGTCTTTCACCCACTTCACTCGCACACTCGCAGTCAAGTCCAACCCCACCTAAGCTACTAAGGTAAGTAGCGGGGTTTACTTTGACATTTAGATGATGCTATACCCCTTCGCGTCGACGTCGGCCTTAAGGGCTTGATCGTCGTACGCAGCGTGCTCGACGTCGTTGCCGGCGACGTCGGCACCTTTTACTACTTATAATCTTGCGTTAGCAGGTTCGTCTCTTCGATGCGCGGCTACCACCTGTAATAGGGGTAGTTCTTCATTCGTGGGGCTGGCGACTGAGGTCCACCTGTAAAAGGGGGCTGTACGTCGTTGGCCATGGGGTCGCATGGGCATTACTCGTCGAATTATCGCGAGTGATGTTTGTGTAGGCGGGTTCGAAGCGCACATCGACCTGTAATAGGCGATGCTGTGCTCGGCCTGTCCGGAGACCTAAACGACTTGGGATCTGGGGGATACGTTGGGCCACCTGACAAGGGGCTTGACATGTTGAGACCCACCGTTGGACACGTGGCGCCAGGAGTGCGACCATGTGGGCGGGCTGTGCAATACAGCATGGGAATCTTCTTGCCGATCCACAGGCGTAAGTGGCCACGCGACGCGTGGGGTGTTGAGTCCACCGCAAGGTGACCGTATCCCCCAGTACTGGATGACAAGCGGTAAGACGCTAGCATCTAGGAAGTCCGTGGAGATCGTAGCTGTAAGGCACGACAAACCATTTGCAGCGGGTGTGGAAACCCGACTGAGATCTGAAACTCCCCCATCGCGCATGTGCAGAGAGATAATGGCATGCCGTAAACGACTCTACCCACGAATGCGCGCGCATCAAGATTCGAACCGCAGCAAGAGAGGGCTGGTAACCCTCATTTTCTGAGCACTTTTCCTTCCATAAGCCGTACCTGTAAAAGGACGCTGGTTGATTATGTTATCACACAGATGAAGTTCTACAACAAGACCATCATTGCCCGCAACGCCGCCGCCCCCTACCCCTCCCTCGCCGAGCGCATCTCGCTTCGCAAGGAGACCCAAGAAAAGGTCTACGAGGAGGTCAAGGAGAAGCTGGCCGAGATAGAGCGCCCCAAACAGCGCGAGAAGTATCTCCTCCAGCGTGAGCGTAACCGTCGCACCGTCACCCACCCCGTCCCGAAGGCCGAGCAGGATCGCATCAACGAGGAGTTCGAGGAACGCCTCTGGGCGCTCGAACAGGCCTCCAGGCTCATCATGGAGATGAAGGCGCGCAAGCGTCTCGAGGACCGGATTTCGAATCCGGCTCCCTCACTCCTGAGTCGCCTGGGCCCCCCTCAGCACCTGTCTCAAGAAGAGGTCGAGGAGACATACGGGAACGACGGCGACATGCAAGGCAAGGTCCCGAAAGAAGCAGGTCGTATGCAGAAGTCGCACATCATCGATCGAACAAAAGAGATGATGAATTTGTTCAACGCGGTAAACCTTCGTTTGGTACCGCTCAGCGACCACCTCGTCGACATCGACAAGGTCGACAAGGAGCTAGGCGACGAGGTCTCGAAGTTGCTCGTCGACTTCGAAGACTTATACGACCACTTCGACGAGAACAAGGGGAGAAAGAAGTTGAAGGGAAAGCATTACAGGTGGATTACGAGGGATCTAAAGAAAATAAAATATGTATCCTTCGAAAATTTTAGTACTCGATATGTAGAGATCGCAAGGGAGCTCGTCGCTCTCAATATCTCATTCGAATACTAAATCCACCTGTAACCCGATGCAATAAAAACTCCACCTGACACTGAACTTCTGTGTGATACATAAGAGTTTTCCTTACTTTCCAACTGTAAAAGTGGAAAGAATTTGTACTAACATACCTTTTGACTAAGAAACAATGGCTGACGCTGATCAAATCGCTCAAATCAACTGGACCGAAATCAACTTGTCCTCGGACAATATCCAGCTCTCTCACGAGACCACGGTTCAGGCAATCTCCTCGGTCGCAGCACCAGAGGAAATATCGCAGAACCAAAGGATCTTCATCCAAGAATCGATCTACGCGGGGGTTGTTGAAGCCTCCCGTCAGAACGAGGCCCACGTGAGGCACCTATTCGATGGGTTCCTCAATATTTTTAACGGGGCTATGACGACGATTCTGGAGAAGGTGGACGAAGTCCGCGAAGAGCTGGTCGAAACCCAGAAAATCACCTATGTCCAGGAAGCCGCGCTGGAAAGCGTCAAGGGGGTCGCAGACAATGCGATCAAACAGTTGAACGCCCTCCCAGCCGGTATCGGTTCTGGAGGTGGTGCACCTGCTCGCCCCAAGTCCGCCCAACCGCCGCTCTTCTCAGGCGAGAAGAATACGACGAAGTTTGAGGAATGGAAAAACCTGGTCGAACTCTGGAACAGCACTCAGGGCATCACGACAGACAAACAGCGCATCGTCAATGCGTTGTCTTTGTTGCGCGAACCAGCCCTGAAGCTGATGCAACCACTGTTGGACAAGAACGCCAGGGGCGAGGACATGGGCTCGGTCGACAGTTTCTGGGCTAGTCTCCAGACGGTTTACGGTCAAAAGGATGTTACGCGCATGGCAACGAAGGACCTCGAGAAGCTACTCAACGACAAGTCGGCCCTTCAGAAGGACATCATCGACTACTCGGTTCGCTTCAAGGTACTCCTCGACAACAGCAGCAAGCCGTTCACGGACGCGCATATGATTAACAAGCTGTACGACAACGTCGAGGAGAAGCTGGGCATCTTCGTGCTGGGTCGCGGTCGCTCGAGTTGGCCTACAACGGCGTCGGAATTCATGACGTATCTCGTTGAGGCATACAAGGAACTCTACCCCGACCGTGCAGCGACGCACATCTTCAGCAAGGGAAACTCGCACGGCTCGGGTTCTACACCGGACCCGAATGCTATGGACATCAGCGCGGCTCAGACGGGCAAGGGCAAAGGCAAGGGGAAACAACAGGCGAATTCACAAGAAGCCAAGAAGGTTTCAACTCCCTGCGCCATTTGCACAGAGCTGAAGAAGTTTGCGCGTGCTAAAACGCACGTCACTTCGGACTGCTTCTCGCTCAAGGACCAGAAGCCGCAGCAGTCCTCCGGTAACAACAACAACGGCAAGGCCTCCTCCTCGAGCGGGGGGAGTAACAATCAAGGAAAAGGCAAGAACGCAGCGGCAATCGCCGCCAAGAAAAACTCCTTCAACCAAGCAAAGGCCAGGATGGCCGAATTGGAGAAGGAGATCGCGGGACTTGAGGCCGACGACGAAGTCGTCATCAACGCGGCCCACATCCACGAATGGACGGAGGAGGACGAGAAGGAGTTGAAACAGACTCCCCCCCAGGAACCCGTTGATGAGCGGGAAGCTAGGCGTGCACGTATGAAGGCCCGAGCTGCTAAATACGCGAAATCGTCTGACCGGAAGGTGGATTTTCTCAACGACCTGTAGTGGATCCCTGCGTCCTACAGGTTAATAACGCTGATCATGTACCCACGGCCGAGTCTACACTGGATGTAGATAGAGTAATTGACATTGATGTATTGAACGTCTCGCGTAATAAATCATTATCGTTCAAACTTCCTATTACTCTGTGGGTATATGGTAAAAAAGCGCAGGCAGAAGCCCTGGTTGATTCAGGCGCCACGACGAGTTTCATCAATCACAGCTTCGTCGAAAAGAACAATCTGGTAACTATTAAGTTGGCAAATCCGTATGAAGTAAAGAATGCGGATGGAACGATCAATAAAGCAGGACGAATCACTCACGCCCTGCGAGCCTACTTGGAAATTGGAACACACAAACACACCCAGTACTTGCTCGTGACGGATTTGCACGACAAAGACATGTATATAGGGTACAAGTTCCTACACCGGCATAACCCAGAAATCGACTGGGCAAAAGGCAATTGGGAGTTCACCAGATGTCCTGAATCATGCAAAGTCTCCAGCATGGCACAGAAAGTCCAAGCCCTCGACATCGAAATCGGCAATGACGAGGAGCTGGCAGAGCTCGAACCAGAGCAACCTTGGGAATCCTCACTGGACGATATTGGAGAAGAGGATATTCCCCACCACATCAACTGGGTTGATTTCAGTAACCCAGAGGAACGAACGCAAGCCGAGGCTGTCGCTGACATCCTGGAAAAGGATGACGACGATACAGTTGACACCTCGCAATGGAAATCACAGGTACCGAGTTGGGTCCACAAATTCGAAAGCGTATTCAGTAAGACCAAGTCTGAACGCATGCCCACCCACAAACCATGGGACCATGCCATCGAATTTGAGGAAGGAGCTAAGTTGCCCCCAATCGGAAAGGTGTACCCACTAGACCAGAGACAACGCTCGTCTTTCGACGAGTGGATTCGTGAGGAACGCCGGAAAGGCTACATTGAAGAGTCGAAGTCACCCATCGCTGCGTCATTCTTTTTCGTAAAGAAGGCCGATGGTAGTTTGCGACCTTGCATGGATTACCGCCCCTTGAACGGAATTACGAAGAAGAACCGTTATCCTATCCCTCGCATCGCCGATTTAATCGACGCACTATCTCAGGCGTCGATATTCACAAAAATCGACCTTCGATGGGGATATAACAATGTCCGCATCAAGGAAGGTGACGAGTGGAAAACGGCTTTCGTAACCAAGGACGGGTTATTCCAGGCCAAAGTCATGTACTTTGGATTCGCAAACGCACCGGCAACATTCCAGAATATGATGAACAACATTTTCGAAGACCTTATCCGTCAAGGAAAGGTTATGGTCTACCTCGACGATATCCTCATCTTCGGCAACGACCGCGAGGAACATCGAAAGATCGTACACGAAGTGTTGCAGCGACTGGAAGACAACGACCTCTTCGCAAAGGCAGAAAAGTGTCTATTCGAGAAGGACAAGCTCGCCTATCTCGGCATGATTATATCTAAGAATCATGTAGAAATGGACCCTGCTAAAGTCACAGGCGTAACGGAGTGGCCCGTACCGACCAAGGTCAAGCACGTTCAAGCATTCCTTGGATTCGCGAATTTCTATCGCAGGTTTATTAAAGACTTTGCGAAGATCACGAAGCCACTCACGGTACTCACCAAGAAGGATCAACCATGGGAATGGGGTCCCGACCAGCAGAAGGCGTTTGACGACCTGAAAAAGGCGTTCACTTCTGCACCAATTCTACGAATTCCGGACGACGTTAATCCGTTCAGGCTCTCTACCGACGCGAGTGACTTCGCGATCGGATCGGTTTTGTCACAACTCGACCCAAACGATAAGCTTTACCATCCGGTAGCCTTCCACTCCAAGTCACTCAATGTTCACGAAAGGAACTATGAGATATACGACAAGGAGATGTTGGCCATAATCCGCGGGTTAGAAGAGTATAGGCACTATCTAGAGGGACATCCGGAGAAATTCGAGATATGGTCAGACCACCAGAACCTGACTTATTTCAAGCAGGCCCAGAAATTGTCTCGCCGTCAAGCTCGTTGGGCACTATACCTAACAAGATTCCATTTCACACTACACCACAAGCCGGGTAAAACAATGGAAGCTGAAGACCCTCTGTCCAGGAGGCCAGATCATGAAGAGGGGGTAGAACTCGATAATCGCGACCATATTCTTCTGAAGCCAGAATTTTTCGCCAATCTGCTCGAAGTCTGCGCGATCGACGCCTCCCATGACGCTCCAGTAAACGACGATTTACTGCTCCAAGAGGTCAAGAAGGCTCTGTTATCCGACGAAGTCACCAAGAACTATCAATCGTTACTCAAATCAGGCCCACGCGAGTTCAAGAAACCGTTAGAGGAATGGAACTTTGAGAATGGATTGCTACTCTTCCGGGGACATATCTACATACCGAAGGATGAGAATGAGGACTTACGACGACGAGTAGTCCAAATGCACCACGACCACCCATCAGCCGGACATCCAGGCAGATGGAAGACCTACGAACTTGTCTCCCGAAACTATTGGTGGCCGGGAATGTCTGTCTTCGTCAAGAAATACGTCACAGGTTGCGACACGTGTCAGCGAATGAAGAATCGCACACAGCAGACCTACGGACAACTCATGCCCAACAAGGTACCTAACGGACCTTGGGAAGTTATTACCATCGACTTGATTACTCAGTTGATGCCGTCAAGAGGAAAGGATGCCATCCTCGTCGTTGTATGCCGACTCACCAAGAGAGCACGTTTCTTCGCGATAACGAACAAATTCTCTGCTAAAGACCTCGCAAAGATCCTGATGGATAGAATTTACCCTATCCACGGATTACCTTTGCAGATAATCTCAGACAGAGGAACTCAATTCGCGGCTGAACTCTTTCAAGAATGGTGTAAGCTACTCGGTATCGAGTCAGCGATGTCAACGGCATACCACCCTCAGACAGACGGTCAAACAGAACGAGTAAATCAAGTTCTAGAACAGTACCTACGCTGCTTCGCTGATAATGTCAATCACGAAGACTGGGTTGATTATCTGCCCACCGCAGAATTTGCCTACAACAATGCAGCACACGAAAGTACAAAGGACACGCCGTTCTTTCTAGAATATGGTAGACACCCACGGGCAGGACCAACTCTCGACAAGCAAGCCAAAAGCAAAGACTTGAACGAGATATTCAGACTTAGACAAGACGCCCAAGACAAGGCCAAAGCAGCCCTACAGCTAGCAGCGGATCGTATGAAGTGGTACTACGACCAGAACAAGCAAGAAGTGCCGTTTAAAGTCGGCGACAAAGTCCTGCTGAATTCAAAGGATTACCAAACCACTCAACGCACGCTGACACCGAGGTACCTAGGACCGTTCGAAATCATCGAGCAACTGTCCAAAGTAACCTTCAAGGTGAAACTGCCTCCACAATATAGGGCATATCACCCGGTGTTCCACGCTAGTAAATTAATCCCCTATTCTACACCCTCCATCGTCGGCCAACGAGCCGCACCGCCAGAGCCAGAAGTTCATGACGGAGAGCTTGAGTATGAGGTCGAGAAAATTCTCAACCACAAGACTACCGGGCGCGTCAGAAAACGAAACTGGTACATGGTTCGATGGAAGGGTTATGGGCCAGAAGAAGACAAATGGGAACCAGAGAGTAATCTGGAAGGTGCTAAAGAGAAGATCGCAGAATTTTGGCGCGTTCGGAACGAAGAAGCACCTATGGAAACAGACGGTTTAGAACTCGACGAAGAGGAAACCCTTCAAATCATTCTAGATGGTGGAAAAACACCATCCAAAAGCACTACCGAGGCAGCAGGCTGGGACCTGTATGCAGCAGAAGACGTAACAATTCCAGCAGGAGACCGCAAACTCATCAGCACTGGCATTCACATCCGAGTTCCAACTGGAACCTATGGACGAATTGCACCGCGATCAGGACTTGCACTCAAAGGCATTCATGTCGGCGCAGGCGTTATCGACCGGGACTACACGGGCATTGTCAAAATACTACTCCTTAACACAAGCGACAGTGACTTCACAGTCACGACTGGAGATAGGGCGGCTCAGTTGATCCTGGAGAAAATCGCCGATGCCGACATAGAAGTTGTCGAAACGCTACAGTCAACCGATCGTGGCTCAGGCGGGTTTGGATCCACTGGAAAATAAAAAGTCTTCTCTCGGGAGTTCGAATCTGAAGAGGGGGTACTGTCACAGTTTTCTAATTCCCTACGGTTTTATTCTCGTAAGCGCCCAGTAGGCGCTAGGGTTAGGGTTATGGACTAGGGTTAGGACAGGCACGCGTCAGAACGCGGTCACGTGTTGGTCACGTGCTGGGAATGGACTCAAAGTCATGTGAGGATCTTATCTTTATCTTATCTATGATGTAGACGCTCCGGTACAAGGGTATAGTAGATAGCCGGACCCAGGGTCCGGGTAGTGTATTCTAGAATAGCGTAGAAGGTTCCGGACACATCCGGTACTCGGCTTTAGACTTCGCCGAGCCCGGAGTGTCTTGGCAAGTATCGCACCATCATCACGCCATCGTGCATGTGATGGGCAGTATCAGGGGTCTCGGGTAGTACCAGGGGTCCTCCCCTTCATGTATATATACCGGGCTCTGCTGGGCTTAAGTCCCCAGCATCATCTACCTCGTCTTTCACCCACTTCACTCGCACACTCGCAGTCAAGTCCAACCCCACCTAAGCTACTAAGGTAAGTAGCGGGGTTTACTTTGACACGAAGGCGAGTCGCGTCGGCGCTCGCGCGGTTTGCAACTTCGGTTGGCCACTGTTGCCTGCCCGGCTCCATGTGGGAGTTCGGTGCCCGCTGCGCACGGTTACAACTTCTGGTTGACCGTTGCTGTTGTCTGCCCGGCCCCGTTGGGGGCGCGGCGCCCGTCTCGCAGGCTGCGCGTATGGTCTTGCTGATTCTATGCGCTACAGATTGCCATGTGCGCACCTGGTTCTCAGGCGTGCTCCCTGGACGTCGATTCCGCGTTCTGCAACATTCCAATTCACCCCAACCACAAGCCGTGGTTGGTTATACAGGTCGAGGATGGCCTTTTCTACATTGACCACGTATACCCGTTCGGCATAGCGTCCGGCTGCGGCCTTCAGGGCTGCATCATGGATGTGATTGTCGATATCCTCGCGGTGCGTGGAATCCGCCTGACGAAGAAGTGGGTCGATGACCTCTCGAACGTGCGCGAACCCGTTGGGGTCGACGCGAACGGGGCATGGGTCTACTCACATGGTGTGCAGGACATCTTCGATGAGACTGCCCCCCTCGGAGTGCCCTGGAAGGCAGCAAAGTGCTACGATTATGCCTTCACCATCACATACCTCGGTTTTCTCTGGGACTTGCCTGCGCGCACTGTCTCGCTGCCGGAGGGGAAGCGCGCCAAATACGTCGCCAAGCTCGAGGGCCTGTTGGCTATTGTAGCCTCGGGAACGCAGGTCTCGTATGGCGATGCCATGTCAGTAAACGGAACGCTCTCGCACATCGCATTCGTGTACCCCCAGGGTCGGGCGTACCTCACAACCTTGTCGGCGTTCACGGCCAAGTTTCCCAACCGGTTCGCTCTTCGAAGGCCTCCACACTCGCTAGCTGGTGACTTGCGCTGGTGGCTGGATGTTCTGCGCACCCCTGGAGTCTATCGCTCACTCACACTGCATGGTGCGCTGCAAGACCTTGGCATCTCGGTCGACGCCTCCACGAGCTGGGGCGTCGGCGTCGTCATCGGAGGTGCAGTGGACGCGTGGCGCCTGCGCGAGGGTTGGAAGACTGAGCGCAGAGACATCGGGTGGGCTGAGATGGTAGTGGTCGAGCTCGCGGTGCGCCACGTTGAGTGCATGGGCCTGCGCAACTGCAACGTGCTAATCCTCAGCGACAACATGGGCGTCGTGGGCGCGTTCACTCGAGGTCGCAGTCGAAACCACCAGGTTAACGCGTCCATTCGCCGGGCGGAGGTCGTCGCCATGTCTCTCAACATACAGTTCATTGTCAACTACGTTTTGACTGACGCCAACGTCGCGAACCCGGTTTCACGCGGTAAATCGGACCCTTCGGCGGCTCGCCTGCCTCCCATTGCCCTCCCAGAGGAGCTTACACCTTTTCTTGACCATGCCTAGGGACATCAGCGTCCTGCCCACGCCCGCACGTGCGGGCGTGCTCTCTGGAGGAGGGACGCAGTTTGCGTCTCTACCGCGACCTCCAGGGCAGCGTATTCCCCGGAAGGCGAAGCCTTCATCCGCTATCAAAGCTTCCACATACCGGCCTCACGTCTGCGCCGAGGACCGCCTCGGCGCATGGACCAGTCCTTTCAGCCTTCGATTCCATTCCGAACTCAACAACCAACTTTCTGCCGAAGCGAGCGTCACGCTCACCCAGGTGATGCTCTCCTCACTCGAACTGGGCACGAGGAAGAACTACGGTGCTGGCCTACTGCGGTTCACGCATTTCTGCGATCACCATGACATCGACGAGAAAGCTCGCATGCCGGCCTCCGATGCGCTTTTGGCCGCGTTCGTCGCGCGGTGGCTCGGCGCAGTCAGCCGATCCACGATAGACATGTGGATAGCGGGCCTGACCTTCTGGCATGCCCTTCACGGTGCCCGTTGGAATGGTGACCGCATGCTGCACGCCGTCTGTAAGGCGGCTCTGAAGCATCAGCCGACACCTAAAGAGAAGCGTCCACCGGTCACCATCCAACACATGTACGCCCTTCGGGAGGGCCTCGACCTGACGTCGTTGCTTGACTCCTCTGTGTATGGGTCGGCATGTGCAGCCTTTTGGGGCGCTCGGCGGTATGTCCTTACGGCGCCGCCCTGGCTGTGCTTACTGACCCCCTCTCGGGCAGCCTTGGCGAGCTGATGCCGCCGACGCCGAACGCTTTTGACCCTTCCAGGCATGTCACCAAGGGCGCCGACCTCAAGTACAAAATGCTGCCAGCCTGCAGCGAGTTTGCGACCCTCCCTGTGCCATTCACGAAGACCACTACCACACGGGGGGCTCTTCTGACCTTCCCCGCGGTTGACGACCACACGGCTCCGGTGCCGGCAATCAAGCATCACCGGCAGGTGAATGCCAGCGTCCCGGACGACACCCCGTTTTTCGCGTACGCGACGAACGAGGACCCGCGCGGGTGGGCACCGATGAACCGCGAGTGGTTCATGGCTCGGTGCAATGAAGTATGGGCGGCGGCGGGGCTGCAGACCCTTACCGGACACTCATTCCGCATAGGGGGGGCGACGGAGCTGCTCCTACGCGGCGTCCCGCCAGAGATTGTGCAGATCCTTGGAGGCTGGAAGTCTCAGGCCTTCTTAGAATATTGGCGCAGCATCGATGACATTCTCCCCCTGTTCATTTCAAACTCCTTCACAGCTTCCCGTTTGCAGCTTCTTAGGGACTCTATGACGCGCTACGAAGCACGGTTTCGTTCAAATTCTTGATAGCACGCGTAGGCCGCACGAACAGTGTCTTTTTCTCTCTCTCTAGATGACTTATTTGCGCATGACTGCTTTGGTATTCTACGCTCCCGATTGGTGTCTAATGATATGCACATTGTCTCCCTGCGTGCCCATCGTCCTTGGTGCCGGATTGGCGGCTGGAGTCTCGCGGCGCCCGCGGTGGTGTAGCCGTGAGTCGACGCTAGCGTCGACATCGACTTGGTCGTTGACTCACGACTGTGGTGGCTCCGCTCATGGTGGTGAGTCGTTTCGGCAACGCCCTGCCAGCGTATCACGCTCGAGCGGTATTTTGGCCTGTTGAAAGCTGCTCGATTGTCGGCCTCTGCAGAAACGTCGGTGGGGACGCCCCCCGCCGCCCCGCGCGCGTCCCATACACGGCTAGGGTGCGCATCGGTCCCGACAATCGAGCCGCACCCTCTCGCGGGCAGCCGCCGCAGTTCGCGAGCTGGCCCCCGGCCGAAATCCGCCTTCCGGCACTAAAGGACTGAGATTAAGCATGCTAACGCGAAATGAGAATTAGAATAACAGCCCTACTCACCTGCGCTGCGACTCCCTGCCGTTAAAAAATTACCACTTACCTGGTACAAGAGGAGCAGCGCATTTCCCGGCACCGAGAGCAAAGCTCCGAGCTTAGGAAGCGCTGACGAACCCAGGCCAGAGGGCGCCTAACTGTGTGCCAAAGGTCCCTTTGCCCCTAACCCTAGCTCAATATGGCCCTGGCAAGCTGACACTTCCACTGTGAGCAGTATGCAGTTCATTAAGGGGCCTCAGGCAATTTTGACAGTGTAAATAGCAGCCTTTTATTTCTATCAGCATTCTATTGAGCATAAGAATGATTATTTAGTCAAAGCGGGCGGTGAGCGTGGGCGCCAAGCATGGGCCTTGTGGCGTCCATCAGGCACCAAGCGCTCCCACGTGCTCCTCGTCATCGCGCGTGCCACCGTTCTCCAGCTCTCCCCACAGCCACCTCTTCCTTCCACAACCACCAAAGTAAGCTGTCCTGCATCTTCCGCCCTGCTAACGACCACTGAGACCTCGTATGCCCAGCGCCCACGCCGGCAGACGATGAGCGGCGTCCCCAACTCGGAGCCCGTGCCGCCTCCTGCCGACTGGGAGGCGACGCTGCAGCAGCTCCGCCACACCAACGACGAGCTCCAGCGCCGCCGCCTCGACGCGGAAAAGGACCGCGAGCTCTTTCGCGATCTCTACAACAAGGCCTCGGCGCACGCCGGCGAGGTCTCCCGCGAGAACGCCGCGCTGCTCGAGCGCGCAGAGCTCGCCGAGACGCGTCTCCGCGACGGCCTCGCGATGGTGCGCGGCACGTACGAGGAGCGCGTGCGCGCACTGAAGGAGGAGGTCGACCAGCTCGCCGCGCTCAACAAGATCCTCGTCGCGAAGGACATCCGGACCAACGGAGACGACATCCGGCGCCGCGCCGCCGAGGAAGAGAGCCTCCGCGTCGAGAACCAGAAGCTTCGTGCGGAGCTGGCGGAGCTGAGGCTCGACTACCGGCGCATGGAGCGCCTCCTCGAGCAGCTTGGCGAAAAAGAGCTGGAGCAACTCAGCGAGCAGGAGGAAGAGATCAAGCAGCAGCTCGAGACGCCGCCTGCCTCTGCACAAACGAGTACGATCTCAGAAACAGTCGCCGTGAAGGCAGAGGCGAGCGTCGTTGCATCATAGCATTCCCACGGTAAGTGGACTCAACTTTGATCTTGCACCCGACTGAGATAGGCTAGGTTACCCGGGGTTCCCATGCGTCCTATCTTGTTTAATGAGAACTTTTCGTGTCTGAGGTTGCTCATACCCACGAATATGAAGGCGTGATGCACTTCGGCTGATGCCATGAGGACCTGCGATGTCCTGTAACAAGCCTCACGACGTCAGATAAAGCTGTACCAACCAGAATCGTCCCTAAGCTTGGGCATTAACTGCACTCCCCGACATCTGCGCTGTCTGATGCCCTGGCGAGGTTGAATGGAGCATGGGTGGCTGCTGACTAGGGCATGAACACCACACCTTCCAAAACGGGACATGTTCATCGTTTTGCGATGATGACGTAGTCGGCTTGACAGCGCGATATCGCCTTCGCCTTGTCGTCGAACAACGCGCTCTCCATGCCAGACGGCATCCCCAGGGCTGCTTTGCTAGTTTTGCGCAAGTTCGTCTTCCTTGGACTTCGACTGGCTGCCTAACCTCTGACTGCGCGTACTAGCGCGCTGTGTGGAATTTGCTTTTTCACGCCTCGACCTACCTCAATCGCACCGCGGAATACCCACTGGTACAGGACCCGGCGTTTGCAGCAGGTTTTCTTTCCTCGCATCGATCCTCACGAAGACCACGGCGTTTGCGCGCACAAAACAAAGCAAGCACGAGCCGCGCACGGTCCCTGCAGCTGAAAGGCCGTCCTTTCACGCCCGAGATGCGATGCATCCTTTGTGCGGATGATGCACGCGCTTTCTGCCGTGGGCAGCGAGTGGCCTAGGACACGCGGACACTTCATAAGGCCCGTGCGCACGCACGGCACGAGCGTATGCACCCCATGCCGCACATCTGCACCCCAGCGCACCCCAAACCCGCCATGGCGATGGTGAAGGTGTATGGTGAAGACGAAATCAGTGCGTTTGCAAAGTTGAAAGCCGCTCAGCTGCGTGAGCTTGCACAGGTCTGCTGCTGCCTACCTGTTCTTTAACGATCATTGTCTGACCTGCATCGCATTGGCAGCAACAGAGCATTGACATAATAAAGTGCATAAATCCAAGCACAGGGAAAGTGAAGTTCAAGGCTAAAAGAGAACTACTAGCGGAGTTGGCGAACTTGCGCAGGTCTGTCGAACCTGGCGAACATGAGGTAAGTGTCCTTTTCCAACCCATTGTCTTCGTGATGCCCATGCATATATACAGCGATCTGTGCGCCTCTGCTATGACGAAGACGAATCATCCAAGCCGCGCGCTAGATCAGAACGCCCCGAAGCAGGGCCGTCCACACGCACCCCGACGCCTCCACGGCCGAGGACGCGCAGTAGCACCAAGCGGCCACCGCCATCTCCCCCGGCGTCCCCGTGTACACGGGCGCGCACCCGGGACGCTACGGCGGGGCCGACACTCTCGGCCATGAAGCCGCCGCCGCCGCCAAAGGGGCTGCGTGCCTCACCGGGCTCGCCGTTCGCCTTTCTGCAGAACGGGATCCCCCGTGCGCCCCCGCGACGCCGCGGCGTGCCGCTCGGCGAGCTCGAGGACGACTCTATCCACTCGTTCTCCACGATCGACGGTGCGGCGACGCGCCACGGGTCGCCCGCGGACGCGTCGCAGGCGGGCGGGGCCGATGCCCGCCGTGGCTCGCAGCGACGCCGGGCGCCCGCGCGGAAGGCGTCCCGGACGGTGGTCCCGTCGAGCGTGCCTGCGACGCAGGAGCTCCCTGACGTCGAGTGTCCGCGGTCTCGTCCCGCGGCTGCGAGCCCTGTAGCGACTGAGCCGGGCTCCCGGCATTCGACGCCACCGCGGGTGAACTCTCGGGGAGACTCGGGGTACACCACGCCTGCCGCAGCGCACGACTCGGACGTATCCCGCGAGAGCCAGGCTGAGCGAGCCGAAGACCGTGGCGAGTGTGAAGGCGCCGGCGGGGGGCAGAACTCCGTGGGATGCTCCCAAAAGGAAGGACGCCGCCCATCTGGCCTCACTATTCCCCCCAACCCGGTCGTCAAGATAGACCCAGAACGCGAGAAACGTCACCGCCACGCCTGGGACGACATGCTCGAGCCAGACCTGGAGATGCTCGTGCCGCAGGTCCAGGCTGCCTTCTGCGACTGCTTCCAAAAGTACTGGGACGAGGGCTGGCGTTCAAGGTCCCAAATTACGACACTGTGGAGGTGTGCCTCAAGAAAATATGGGCCGGTGCCGCCCCCGGGCAGATCCAGTATGACCTCAAGTCGCCCAAGATCCGCGAGCCTGCGCTCTATGTGCCGCTTCCGTTGCAGCCGCAGGTCACGGAGTATGGGTTTCCTGTCTCGCAGTCGGTGCAGATTGAGCAGGAAGAGCGTACGGACGACGTGTGCGGTCGTGTGCCGGATAGCAGCCAAGAGGAGGCGGCCGCGAGCAAGGCGGGGCCGATGGCTCGGCACGGAAGCGTCGCCGCGCGCAGGACGACGCAGATGGAGACGCGGCGTCCGTGGGGAAGAGGAGACGGTCGGCTGAGCCGAAGCCCACATTCGACAAGGGCAAGGGGCGAGCGTACGGGTGAGGGGTGAGCGTATGTACTTGTACATCCTAAACTAAATATTTCTGCCTCTTGCAAAGTGTAAATGAACTCGTTCAAGCCTCTTCTACTCGTCCCTTCCTCGGATAAGCAAAGGTCTTGGTTGTTGCCACTTGCGGTCATGAGTACACGGGGTCCGAGTTACAAGCCTCATAATATGCACACATACATACGGCGGTAACAAAGCTTTTTCTTACGGTCTATGAGGCCACTTTACTTTTGAGTGAAGAGTTTGGCTTACCCACCGGTCCGCGTGAAAACCACGCGAGCGGAGCGCCCAAGGAAATGCGGAGGTCGACTTTGTTGCCACCCCGCTCGACAAAACCTCGATTACATGTCGCAAGATACGCACTGAGACGCACTATGGCACGTATAGCAGGCCTTCCTCTTTGCATTTGGCCTGCATGAAAGCGACGGCCTTCGCTTGCACAAAGCAAGGCAGGCCCCAGCCGCGCATGGGCCCAGGAGGCCTGCAGGTTGAAAGGCCGTCCCTTTCATGCCTGAACACGACACCTCCTTTGTGCGGCCGTGTCACGCGCTTTAGCTCACTGGCAACGAGTGGCCCAGGCCGCATCCGCCTCTCATAAGGCTGACGCACACGTCCAACGTCGGCGTATACACCTCCACGCTGCACACCTGGTCGTCTGCGAACCCCCACCTTGCCATGGAATCAGCGCCGGTCTTTGGTCGAGAGGAGCTCGACGCTTTCTTTACGTTAGAACGCAAAGTTCTGTTGAAGCTTGCAGAGGTGCGTATGTATGGCGTACATGCGCATGTTCTCGCCGTCTGACCTTTCCTGCGACAGAAGCAGGGCATAGACACCCGAAAGCACAAGACGAAGCGTCAGCTGCTGGTTGCTTTGGCGCAGCTGCGCGGGCGTCCCGGACCCGGGCAGAGCAATGTACGCATCGTGAAATATTGTCCTTGGTGCGATGCTCATACATATACACAGAGACCTACGTATCTGGCCTTCTACGTCCCCGACAAGCCCCAGCAGAGCTCTGAGCCAGCGGCCCCCGAAGCAGGTCCATCCTCACTTCGCGCAACACCGTCGAGACCGGTAATGCGAAGCAGCGCAAAGCAGCCACCGCCTCCCTCAGTGCCGTCGCCATCCCGCATACGCGCACGCATACGCGCCCGGACGCGCGACACCGCCCCTCCGCCAACCTCGTCGGCTGCACCTGCGCGCAGCCGCCCCGTGCCACTGGGTGCGCTGCGCGAAGACTCAATCCAATCGTGGTCGGCGGTCGATGCTGCCACAGACCGCGATGGGCGGCCCACGCCCGCGGACGAGTCTTGCAATGTAAAACCACGCAGCTCGCAGCGGCAGAAGCTGTCGCGGACAGCGTCGCGCAGGGCTGCCACATCGAGCGTCCCGCCCATCCAGGAGCTTCCCAAGGTGTTTGAAGAGTCAGCGACGCGTGGCCCGTCCCATCCGCCATGCCAGCCTGTGGCTTCGGCTGCCGTTCCAGCCGGAAGGGCGTCGGTGCACCCGGCTCCGCCACCCGCGATATCCAGCGGAGTCCTGGGACGCGTTACGCACGCCGGAACTCGCCAATTGACGCGACGCAGCGAGTCTGAGCGTGGTCAAGACGATCACACGCGTAGGATAGATGAGAAGCGCCTTCCGTTGCCCAGGCGCGTCCGCGAGGAGATGCTTCAGCCGGACCTCGAGTTCCTCGTGCCGCTGGTCCAGCTCTGCCTTGCGAAGTGCTACCGACGGTACCAGGACGCGGCCTGCAGTTCAAGATTCCAACCCAAGACCTCATTGCGCCGCATCTCCGAAATCTCTGGGTCGGCGGCGCGCCCGAGCATATCAAGCGCGACCTGCAGATGCAGGAGCACCAGCGGCCCCTAATGCCTCCGCCGCGCCCACCCACGGCCCGAGCCTCGCACATTCCACCCCACTCTACTGTGCAGGAAGTGCCCATAGGTAATGTGCGCGTCCATGCGTCGACCGGGCGTGCACATGAGAGCGGTGAAGACGAGGCGGCCGCGAGCGAGGCGGGGTCGAATGGTTCGACGCGGAAACGCCGACGCGAGCGCGACGAGCCAGAGGGAGACACGGCGTCGACTGGCAGTGCAGAGAAGAGGAGGCGGTATGCAATGGCGGCTGTGCCCAAGATTGACAAGGGCAAGAGGCGGGCGTACGATTGAAGGCAGTGCATGGTTTTTCCACGTCTCAACTTCTATCCTGCCTCTTCTTTTGTGAATTGCATACATGTCTGTTTATACTCTCTATGCTCTTTCATTCATTACTTGACTGCAATGAAAAAGCGGAATTGAGAAGGGCTGTTCTCCGGCGACATTCAAGTTGAGTGTACGGGGTCTTGGTCATATTGCCCCATCACGCCTAACAAAGGCTCTCTCTCGTCATGGTGATAAGACACGGCTAAGTAGCAGTCAGGCTGAACGAGCTCACCCGGAATGCTAGAAGTGGACATTTGAACCAGTATGCCATGTTGCGGCCGCCAGGGCAGACTGAGCGCCTAACATACCTTGCCACGTCCACTCATGTTACAAGACCAAGTGGAAGACCCACCGGCAGGTTCAAGCAAGTCCATGGACGCTTCCAAGCTGTAGCAGGAAATCATTCTCTTGAGCAGGCTACAGTATGTTTTCGCTGCTTGTATCATGGACACGAATAGGGCGACATTCTCACTGTAGCATGTAGTAGGAAGTGCCACCCGCTGCGCATAGGCCCAGGGAAACAACGTCGTCGCAGACGCCCGATGAGGAATACATGAGCTTTCATGCTTTTCGCGTGAAAAGCCACCTCCTTTGTGCAGGTGATGCACGCGCTTTGGCCGTGTGCGGCGAGTGGCCAGGCACGCAGGGGGCCTACATAAGGCGACGCTGCGCGTGCGATACCTTGCTTTCAACGCCTGTCATTCACAGCACAAGCGCAACAGTTACAGGACTCTGCACGCGCCATGAAAGATAGCCTTGTCTATGACGAGTCCGTGATTGCGGCCCTTAGACAATGCAATGACCTGGAACGCATTCAGAAGATCGCCCAGGTGCGTTCATTGCCTGTTTGCGCGTGCGTGTCAGTGTCTTACGTGCATTGATGCAGAAGTGGAAGATAGAGATTATGAGGCACAATGCATTAACGAAGGCTATGGAACCTCGGAACAAACAAAAACTGCTGCGGGACTTGGCTGCTCTGCGCTGGGCACAAGACCAGCCTCAGGTCAGTGAGGGCTATATGTGAACGCGTGCTGCAAAGAAGCTGACCCTTTATAAGGTGGAGGAAAGAGGTATAGCGCGACGCTCTGTCCATGACTTAGATCGAGATGAAGATCTACCTGCGGCTGGTCCGTCTCGGCAGACGACGCCTCATGCAGGGACGGTGGAGGAGCGTGAACCCGGACGACCGAGGGCGTCGGTGCCACTACAGAGCACGTCATCATCAAGACCCACATCTACGCCTCGTCCGGGGCCCTCAAGTTTTCGACCTGCGCAGTCTGCACCTCAAGACTCATCCGGCCTACAAGATACTTGCATCCTGAGGCACGGGACGTCTCAAGCAGGCGGACCTACAGTCAGACGTGAACAGGACGAGATGCCTAAATCCACGTCCCGAGGTATGGAGCATGCTCCGCAGCGTCGCTCCGGACCGTCCAACGTGCGTCCTCCGTCGCCGCCTGCGCAGAGGCCCACCACGTCTCGCGATACAGCGACACCGGTCCGTTCGCGACCTCCGCTGCCTACCAGCTTCCGCACTCCACAGAACGCGCCATCCACTGCGGCTGCAGTGCCGCGTGCGGGCCCGTCGACTGTCCCGCAACACCGCCCTGGATATCTGGGCGCGTCTCGTCCGTCCCCACAGCAAGCACCTGGATCGCCACCTCGATCCGTGGATTGCCACTGCCCTCGGCAGGACACCAGACCCCGCTAATGCAGGATCCTATGTGGCTCCAACAGCAGGCCCTTCCACCGTCCCTCAGCGCCACATCTTACCCTCGGGCGCATCTCGAGGCGACTCTATCCGATCTCCATTGTCGCTCAAAGGAGGCACCGAGCGCGAACATCCACGCGCAAGCGCGTCACGGCTGACACCTGCCAGTCAGCAGACGACGCCGCTGACTTCGACATCGAACGCAGGGCCGAGCTCTGCCACACTTGGCTCACAGCGGCAGTCCCTCCCATCCCGGGCAGGTGAACGAAATGCGAAGTCTTCCACCACAGGAGATGGAGATCCCAGCGAGAGCCGACCGGCGGGAACCTCCACAGCCAGAAGCAGCGGATCCGAGGGCTCGACAAGGAAGCGACCTCGGGATTCTCAAGACAACGCAGACGATGATTCCGAATCTTCAGGGAGCGAAGGAAAGAAGAAGCGACTGGCTGCATCTATTCCAACACCACGGGTTGACAAAGGCAAGGGGCGCGCACGAGACGACACGGCGGTGCCCTCACCGCACTCATCCAGGGACATTTACGGCGTAGCAGCCGGAGATAGCTCTCGCAGTGGTACCCAGCAGAGACGGGCCTCGCCGCATCGCGTAATTCCGGACAACTCCTCGCTGCGCCCTGCCCGCCAACCACATCGCGGGAGGCGCATGTCGATAATGCAGGAAGAATTACGTCTCCCACCCCGCCTCTGGCCAATTCATCCGTGGATCCAGAAGGCTCAAGGGCTCTCCATACCCGCTCGCCGACACATTCTCTACCGGTGAAGACACCTGCCGCCGCGGCCGCGTCCTGCGGCGCCGCCAGCTGTGAGTTTGCAGGAATTATACGAGCAGGGCATCAGACTCTCGAGTCAGCCGATAACCTTTAGACCGTTTGCGGGTCGCAGTCAAGTGACCCTGAGCGCGATATGAGGTTCATCGAAGAGCTTGAACCGCCCAGCTACCCGTTTATCCCTCTACGGACAGAGCTCTGGCGACGGCTTTTTGAAGGCACTTGGGAGCCCGAGGCTAGTACATCTGCAGAGAAGATGGGCAGCGCGCCCGAGGCGAAGCTGATGCAGAGGAGGCTGAAGATGGTGCACAGGTTCAAGACGAGATTGACGAGGTCGATGAGGGCTTCTCGGACCATGGCCCGACTCCAGCACAGCGGCAGCGGGCAATGCCGCTAACACCAACACCTCTCCCGATCGATCCAGAACGCCAGCGGCGACACGATGATGCTGAGGCGATGCTCAGAGTGGATGCACATGGCATGGTCGAGGCCCTGCTGCCCTTCTTCCGCAACCGTGGCTTTCTGGTGCACCGTACGGCCCTAATGGAGAGGATGCGCGCACTATGGACGGACCTAGCGCCACCTCACATCCAATACGACCTAAGGACCCCCGAACCTGGTGAGCCACCGATACCAACCCCAATCGGCTCCGAGACCGAGGGTCCTACGGCCTCGGAGATCGTGGAGCGCGCACTCAGCGATGAGTATGACCTGCGCTCGCCTCTTCCGACCCCGCCTGACGGCGGATTCGCATCCGGAACACGCGGAGTGTATCGAGAGCGGCCGTGGACCCCGACTCCAGAACCCTTGCCAGACTCGTCACCGCCAAGCGCGACTGCGCCTGCCGTCGTCCTCGACGAGCCTGAGGCCGTCCAGTCGAGTCCGCCCGAATCCGGCGCGCAGCCGTCTGGCTCAGGCCGTCGAGACGACTCGCCGACATCCGGGAGCCAGCAGAGGTCGGACGGCTCTGCACGAGTGAAGCGGCGCCGTGGGTCTGATAGTGACGACGACGGTGGCAGCTCATCGTCGGGAGCAAGAAGAAGAGGTCTGACTCCCCTGAGTCGCCACCGAGGAAGCTGGACAAGGGCAAGGCTAGGGCCTGGTAGGACTAGGATTCTGTGCATGGTATTTATACAGGCGAATCCATTCTCTGTATGAAGGTGTACAACAGAAAGAGAGACCGTACTTGCATCCGTTCTGCCAATACTGTTCGAGAGGAACTCTTTCACACACGTACGATGAAAAGCTCTTCGGCCATCCCAAATCTTCACAAAAGGAAAACATGATCGTACATGCATTGCATCATCAATTAGAAGTCTGCGAGCCAAGCCGTTAATTGTACAGCAGGGTCGTAATGCTCAGCGCTGGAAGCGACACCGACGGCGCAGCGCCAAACGTCTGCCAGTCTACACTGGGACTTGTCACAGCACCCCCTACAAGCGTGCCCAGGTTTGCCTGCGAAGGCTGCACCGAGACTGCACTGTTCCCCATGTTCATCAGAATCAGCGAAGAGCGCGCGGCGCCGAGTTGCGTCGACTGCTGAGTGGAGCTCTTAAATGCCATGCCGAAGACGTTCGCCGGCAAGCCCGACACGGCGAAGCGGGTCGAGCCCATCCAGATGAAGTTGGCGAGGTGCTTCATGAGGTAAAGCCGCTTGACAGGGTAGAGCGCGGTGTTGCCGTTGCTTGCGTAATTGGGGTCGTAGTAGATCTAGAGGTGCGGCGTGAGCTTGATGTGCATATGATAGAGGGTGTCACTCACTAGACCGTCGTTCCAGCCATTTGGGTTTGGCGCGACAGCACACGTTGCGTTGCGAGAGGTGCACAGCCGATGCCGTTCGAGAGGGCAGTCCAAAAGTCGAAGTGTGCGTCAAGTCTGCAGGGCAACCTCGGCATACACACTAACTGGCGCGGAAACCTGGAAGCTTACGCTTGGGTAAAACTCTGATAGACAAGCTGGCCCAATTGGAGAGCTCCGATCATTGTAGGCCTGAGGGCTGGGATCAGCGACTGCTCAGGATCGAAGTCATCTGCACACTCTTACTCATATATCCCGGAGTACGTCAACGGCGCAGCAGGGTTGTTCTGCTGACTCGCACTCGCAGCCTTGAAGCAGCATATCTCGGTGAACCAGGTATTGACGCCACTGAGGTTCCTACCAACCGCGCCAAGTTCCGCGACGGCCGCGTTCGTGTCGAAGCTGTACTGGTGATGGCTGACTGCCGCGAGGGCGCCCTTCTGCACCTGCGGGAGCCACTGCGATGCCTCGGGGATGAAGTTGCCCGTGCTGCTAGACTCGTCGGCCATGATCCCGACGGACTGCAGTCCCGCGGCGTCGAGCGCGGCGCGCAGCGCATTCACCACCGGCGCACGCTGCGCCGGAGTGACTTGCATGCCCTCCTGCCCGCAGTTGCTCCCACTGCCGAAGCTCTGGGGTGCAGCGTCAGCTGGCGAGACGATGCGATGCCGCGCGGCACGCACCGAGTCGGGCTCGTTCATCGGCGAGACGTGCGTGAACACGACGCCCTGCGCCTTCCAGTGGGCGATCACGTCGGCGAGGTACTGCGCATATGCAGGGATCTGCGCGTTGAGCAGCGTCCCACCGCAGTTCGCGCCGCTGCTCGTCATCGTCGTCGGCGCCGAGTTGACGAACGCCGTGAGCTGCGGGACCTTGTACTGCGCAGCTTTCTGCAGGAAGTACACGCCCGCGGCGTCGGCGGACCAGTTGTACACGCCCGGAGAGACGTAGAATGTCTCTGGTGCACGACTGGAATCGAAGTGGGCTTCCCGAACGCCGAGTAGAGTCGTCAACAGGCCGACGTACATTGGATTGCTCACCCCGACACCCCCGCCGCCAATGTTGTAGCGATACGACGTGAGGCCGGCGCCGGATGGCCCGAAGAGAAGCTCCGCGACCTGCTCGCGCACGCTCTCGGAGAAGTGGAACACGTCGTTCGGCCACCACGCGCCGCTCGCGCCGATGCCGGTGATGACCTGGCCAGGTGTCGACGAGACGGTGAAGGCTACAAGGCAGAAGACTGTCAGGGTAGCAAGAGACCAAGAATTGGGCTGACGTACCGAGAGCACAGACATAATGCACGCTGAGCGCCGCTATACGCAGAAGAGGAGCCATGGTAGTCTCGAGGGCATCCCTCGCATGGGATGCACTTTATATACGGACATCGGAGCATAAACAGAAGCAGTAGATGAAGCCGAAGTAGATCCAAGAGGTTATAAGCCTGTGCGTCCTACGTCAGAGGCAACTGTCCAAGTGTGTTCGGATGCTTCTCACCCGGGCCGCCTGCGCCTGCTGACCCGCGAACACAAGGAACTTCGCCCATGTGCTGGTTGCTTGTAAAACGCATATATACGCATGTCTGAGATCGCCAACCGGCAAATCATGCATAACTCCTTCAATAGACTTTTAATACTTGCACCTCGGCATCTGTGACGACGACATACCACTATCGACACACCCACCAACCGCAGTAGCAGACTGTGCAGCTACTGCGATGGCACCATCGGGAACGGCTCAGGCTGACGCCGCTTCGGCTCGAAGACATGGTATCGCGAGAAACACCATACGACACCACCCTCCTCCTCAGGCTTCGTGATGTGCGTCCAGGGCCTCCACGCGTGCACCTCGCGGCCCTCCGCGAGCCGGAGCGCGCCCGGCGCGCGGTGCACGTCACCAATGCGGAAGAGCGCCGTGACGGGGCCGCGCCGGACCTCGAGCGAGTCCGCAGACACGACGGCGCCGCGGACGAGCACGAGTTGCGGCGCGTGCGCGCCCTTCGCCCGTGGCGCCGGCGACGCGCTCAGCACGGCGTGCACGCGCAGATGCACTGCGGGCTTCGCGGCCTGCCCCTTCTTCTGCATCCGCGCGAGGTCGGCCTCCCAGAGCATGTGGCTCGTGTGCAGCGCCGTGAGCGCGCGGCTCGCGGCCTCCGCGAGGCCCCCGCTGCACTGCACCGTCAGGACACCACGGCGGCGTGTAGACAGGAGGGCACGCACCGCAGGTACTTCGCGTTCTTTGCCTTGGAGCGCTTCTCGGGGCTCTGCTCGACGCCGCGGTGCAACTCGCGGTCGTACGGGCTGACGTAGCCCGTGCCGTGCTGCTGCAGGTAGAGCGCCATGCGCTCCGCCGCGCCGCTGTCCGAGTGAATGTCGAGCGCGCGCGCGACGCGCGTGTCCAGGATGCTCTTCGTCGCGGGCTTGCTCGGGCCCGCTTTCGGAGGCGCGAGCGGCGGGGGCGGAGGGAGAGGCTTCAGGTGGCTCGAGGACGGCTTTCCCGTGCGTTGCGGGAGTACGAAGGTCTTGGCGAGGATGCGGTGCGCGGGCGCGGCGTCGTTGGAGGGCACGTCGGGTACAGGTCGAGGGACGGCGGCCGTGATGGGTCGCAGCTTTGGCGAGTCGCGGGCTGGTAGGACTGAAGACAGGTCAGGGGCCTTGAGCATTCTCATCCTGGAGCTTGTGGATGGTCCTGCACTGGGAGCTTCTGCGATTACAGGAGGTCTCAGTGCTTTCGCTTTGCTGGTGCGGGACGCGTTCTGTTCAGGTAGGATGAACTGTGGTCGTCGAGGAGTGTTGACACCGCTGGAGGACGCTTTGTTGCCTGTATGCGCCTTCTGCGGAGTCTCATCACCTGCAAATCTTGAGAACTCGACCAGTCTGCTCTGAGGCTTCGGAGTGTTTGCGGCAGACGTTTGGAAGCCGTCCGGAAGCATCATACGTGGTTTCTTGGCGGGACGAGGGTCCTGAGAAGGCGAGTTACGTGTACTCTCGCGCTCTGCGAGGTATCTTGGCATACCTCCAAGCTGTCATCGCGGGGCATCGTGTATTGGATGGAGGGTCGTGGCAGCACAAACGAGAGTGCAAGAGCGCTGAGGAGTTGCATACAGTTACTTACCGCTAATTACTATAGACGCCCAACCTATTGAACATGTTCTTACACTCTCACTAAAGTCCTTATTGCGATTGCTTATTGCGGTTTACAACCACTATATGGTCGCTCTAATACGAATACCCGAGCTTACCGACTTCAAAGCACTGATTCCTGTATCCTGCGTTTCAACCTCAGTTATCACTTCGTGCAGGTACAGCTCACTTCTCCTTCTGGTTGACAATGTCCTGAGCATCCCGCCGTAACCTCGCCAGAGCTTTGTGAGAGACGTAGCTAGACGGAAGTGCGGTAAGTTTGACATAATCTCATGGAGTCTATTCAAGAGCTATCACGAGTTAGCAGCGCATTTGGCAATATACACTGCACAGTTCCGAGACCTTTGTGGCGTCGGCGCCGCGGATTTGCCAAAAGTCTCGGTGGTGAGAGGTCGGATGCATGGGCGTTGCGCATCCCAGAAAGAGAGGACAAGTCTTGTGCTTGGACAAGGACAGTACTTTGCAGGAGAGGCGATAACAGGGCCAGGTGCAGGATCATCGTCTTGATAAGGACTCGTGGAGGGCGGATCGGGCTCCTGAGCGTCTACGCCACAACGCGTCGTGGGTGCCGCGGCGGCGTGCTCGATGCCGGCAGACGCCGCAGACGATCTCCTTTCCAGCGACCACATCCGCCCTCTGCTCACACGACCCTCCTTGTCTCTCTCTTCTCACTCCCCACCCCTGCTGCTGTCCCCACGATGTCCATAGGGTACAGGCAGTACATGGGCGAGTCCGATTTGCCTCATATCATGGCTCTAGTTCAACACGAACTTAGCGAGCCGTATGTGATTTACACGTACCGATATTTTCTCCACCAGTGGTACGTCTTTGAAACTTGTACAAACCCCGTGGACTTATCCGTGTTAGGCCTCACCTGTCATACTTAGTGAGACCGTCTCCTCAAAGCGCGCTGCTTTGTACTCACCTACCCGGACCAGGCATGCCCCGAGGGCTCAGATGAGCCAGTAGGCGTTATCGTATGCAAGCAGAGTTTCCATCATGAAGACCGAAGAAGGAACAGAGGGTACATCGCGATGCTTAGCGTACATCGTGGTTGGAGAAAGAGGGGAATAGGTGCGTCTCGGCGATAATTGCATCTGTCCCGCCTTCTCATCCCATATACAGCAAGAACCCTCGTTCAGAAGTCCATTGAGACTATGCGAAAGCGCGGTGCGAACGAGGTACGTCATCCCCTATAGCGAAGCCACGATCCGACGTTCAAGGCACCCGCAGGTTGTCCTCGAGACAGAGTTTGACAATTCCGCCGCGCTCTCGCTCTACGAATCTCTCGGCTTCATCCGCGAGAAGCGTCTCCATCGCTTTTACCTCAATGGCAAAGACGCTTTTCGTCTGATACTCGTAGTGACCCCGCTGCCCCCTGATCAGAACCATCTGCCTGCAGTAGACTCGGACGCAGAATCGCCGCTGTCAGAGTCTCCGCCTTCGCTCCAGACGGAACCTATACCTCTGACGCGTCCCATGCCCATATTGACAGCGCCTGTGCAGTATTTCACCGTACCTCCGTCGTCCTATGACTCGGACGACGAAGTCTCGAGTCGCTGAGTCTCGCTTTGTCCTCTCCTGTATATCTTGCCTCAGATTTCGGTACATTGCTTTGACCACTCCCAGCTCAGTCAGTCGACCCCACTCGTCCGCCCACGTTAGCATACAGTAATTATTATTGAAATAATGGACATCCTTCTTGCAGCTCTTTTGCGCGGAGTGACTACTTTGTCATCCTTCGTGTCCTCCACGCATCTTCCACGTTACCCGCGCCAAAGGTACCGCGCGTCGCGCTGCAGTCACGCTGCCAGCCTCCGAGGTTCTTTCGCGGGAATTTGCATCAGGTGACGGTGCTCAGGCTGAAATCATATCATGAGCTGTAAGTTGCAGCGGTCGCCCAGCAGATCGCAGATGGACGACACCAAAAGACACGTCGCAGAAAGCTGTGGAACAATCGGGACCCCGGAAGCCGATCAGGACCTTCCTAATCCGCTGAGTGATCGCGGGGTCCTACTGACGTGGCGTCGCTTCACGTCCGGTGCGTTTATAAGACGCGCCCGCCCCGTCCGTCGTCCGTACAACTTTTTCCTTCCCCTCCACTCTCCACGACGTCCGCGACAACCCGGGCAGCAATGTCTCGGTTCACTCGTCGACCCTCACGAACGCACGCGCGGCGCATGGCGTCGTCGCTCTCTCTCCTCTTCGTCGCTGTTCTCGCACTCCTTTTGGTGTGTCCAGTCGCCGTGAAGGCAGATGAGGACGCGAAGGCCAAGTACGGCCCCGTCATTGGTATCGGTACGTGTAGCTAGGTCTCGGGCACCGCATCAGCCTGCTGAGCGACTCCGATAGATTTGGGAACAACATACTCTTGCGTTGGGTAAGTTTCGCTAGCTCTACAGTACTTTCTACACGTGCTGACCATTCTTGCAGTGTTCAGCGGGGAGGACGTGTCGAGATCATTGCAAACGACCAGGGTCACCGTATCACGCCATCATGGGTCAGCTTCACGGACGATGAACGTCTCGTCGGTGATGCCGCGAAGAACGCCTACCACTCGAACCCGGAGAACACCGTCTTCGACGCGAAACGTCTCATTGGCCGCAAGGTCGACGACCCGGAGATCAAGCGCGACCAGGCGCACTGGCCGTTCAAGGTTGTGAAGAAGAACGACAAGCCCGCCATCGAAGTCAAGTACAAGGGCGAGACTCGTCAGTTCACCCCGAGGAGATCTCTGCCATGGTTCTTGGCAAGATGAAGGAGACTGCTGAGGCGTACCTCGGCCAGCCCGTCACTCACGCCGTTGTCACCGTCCCTGCCTGTGAGTAGAACCCGATGGCTTGTATTCTTTCCTGTATTAACGAGCTCTATTAGACTTCAACGACGCTCAGCGTCAGGCGACCAAGGATGCCGGTACCATTGCCGGTCTCCAGGTGCTTCGTATCATCAACGAGCCCACCGCTGCCGCTATCGCCTACGGTCTTGACAAGAAGGGCGGCGAGTCGCAGATTATCGTTTACGATCTCGGTGGTGGTACCTTCGATGTTTCCCTGCTCTCGATCGACGACGGCGTCTTCGAGGTCTTGGCTACCGCTGGTGACACTCACCTCGGTGGTGAGGACTTTGACAACCGCGTCATGGACTACCTCATCAAGCAGTACAAGAAGAAGACTGGCACCGACGTCTCGAAGAACCTCAAGGCGCTCGGCAAGCTGAAGCGTGAGGTTGAGAAGGCCAAGCGTACTCTCTCCAGCCAGCAGTCCACTCGCCTCGAGATCGAGTCCTTCGAGAACGGCAACGACTTCTCTGAGACGCTTACCCGTGCCAAGTTCGAGGAGCTCAACATGGATCTCTTCCGCAAGACCATGAAGCCCGTCGAGCAGGTGCTTAAGGACGCGAACCTCAAGAAGGAGGACATCGACGAGATTGTCCTTGTTGGTGGTTCGACTCGTATCCCTAAGGTTCAGCAGCTCCTGAAGGAGTACTTCGGCAAGGAGCCCTCGAAGGGCATCAACCCCGACGAGGCCGTCGCGTACGGTGCTGCCGTCCAGGGTGGTATCCTCTCCGGTGATGAGTCTCTCGGCGACGTCGTCCTTGTCGATGTCAACCCCCTCACCCTCGGTATCGAGACCACTGGTGGTGTCATGACCAAGCTCATCCCCCGCAACACTGTCATTCCCACTCGCAAGTCCCAGATGTGAGCACAGCCTCCGACTCTGTTTGACCACGTACTAACTTGCGTTATAGCTTCTCGACTGCCGCTGACAACCAGCCCACGGTCCTGATCCAGGTCTACGAGGGTGAACGCTCGCTCACGAAGGACAACAACCTTCTCGGCAAGTTTGAGCTTACTGGCATTCCGCCGGCGCCTCGCGGTGTCCCGCAAATCGAAGTCATCTTCGAGATCGACGCGAACGGCGTGCTGAACGTCAAGGCTGCGGATAAGGGCACCGGCAAGTCGGAGTCGATCACGATCACGAACGAGAAGGGCCGCCTGTCTCCCGAGGAGATCGAGCGCATGGTCAAGGAGGCCGAGGAGTTCGCGGCCGAGGACGAGGCGAACCGCAAGCGCATCGAGGCGCTGAACTCGCTCTCCACGTTCGTGTACTCGCTCAAGAACCAACTGGGTGACCAGGAGGGCATGGGCGGGAAGCTCGACGAGGACGACAAGAAGGCGATCCTCGCGATCATCAAGGAGACGACCGAGTGGATCGAGGAGAGCGGCCAGACCGCGACCTCGGAGGAGCTCGAGGAGAAGCTCCAGGAGGTGCAAAACGTCGTGAACCCGATCACGAGCAAGCTGTACAGCGCGGGCAACTCGTACGACGAGGACTACGAGCAGGAGCCTTTCCACTCTCATGACGAATTGTAGTGCACAGTAGTCTTGACATGTTAGATACACTTGCGATGCATGATTAATATTATTTCTTTTCGGGATTCACGTTCTTCGCTGCGTGTGCGATGGGTCTAAATGAATGAGGGTTGTGTGCGGGGGCATGTGGAGCATTTTCGGTGAGGATGAGACATTGGTGACGTGGAGACTTTGAACTTCATTGGATTGGAAGACACTGTACAACCAGAAAGAGATGAGCTACGAGAGAACAGACAACTACGCGGAGGGATGTAGGAGTAATGTATGTGTTCGGAACAAATGTACTAATGCAACAAGAGATCGTTACACCCGAGAGAGACCCGTGAGCCATGTACAAGGAGACGAGGATTACAGACAGCGGCAATCGCTAGTCGAACGCCTCCTCGGCACTCCGCCTCACCAGACGGCGGACCTTCTTCTTGTATGCTATATGCGAGCGCGTCAGTGAACAGAGGGCAGGGCTCGGAAAGGACAGGACGCACCCTCGAAGTTCTCGCGCACCTCCTTCGCAGCGTCGACGTTTGCGGGGCTGTCCGTGTTCGGTCGCTCTTGCGAAAGCAGCGACACGACACTCAGCAGCTGCAAATTGTCCGTCAGCACAGCGGCACGCGCACGGCAGAGGCGGGGAGGGGACGCACGATCGACTCGACGGTGTGCACGGGCAGCCAACGCTCGCCCGAGTCTTCGTATCCGTACTGGTCCTCACCGGGCGGGTGCTGTGGGGCGGCGGGTCAGCGTTCGCGCACATGCAAGGCGGGGGCGGCACCGCGGCGTCGCGGGGGACAGGGCAGGCGGCGCACGCGGCGCGGGGACAGGTCAGAAGCAGTCGCGATCGATGGGCCGTGAACGTATGCGGGCACAGCTGCCAGGCGGAATGTGCACCCGTTTGGTTGTGCGGCCCGGAACCTCAGGGAATGTCCCCGATGAGGATCGGGAGCGCGACAGCGGCGCACATCCAGCGATGCTCGGTGCAGTGATGCTGCAGACGGCTTGCTGGGTCTGTCCCCGCGCGAGTGTGCGCGTGCAGAGGCTTGGCCACTGCTCTACCGCGGGAGGTGCACGTGAAGGCCACTCACCAGGATAGAGATGCAGACGTTGCCATCGGGGTAGACTGGGAAAGGGATGTGAGCGCGTGGTACGATGGCCAGATGGATAGACGTACTGTTTGGGTGCCACATCGGGGTGATGAAGCGAAGCTTCGGTGGGTTAAGAGGAAAGTCTTCAGGGAACGATAGCCGAGCTTTGAAGAAACCTCCCTCGCTGAGGGCAGGTAGCGTCAGGACCTCGAGCCATCGTCCAGGGGCGAGGGAACATACTAGAGGGTGTCTGGTGGACTGTGGCACTATACATGAGACGACGTCTTGGGCCTCGAGACAAGCTGAGACGCACCCAATGATCATGACTTCCCACTCGTACAGATTGTTGTCATCGACCAAGCCTGGTCAGAGGGAAAAGTAGCTATTGAGCACCATGAACGATCGACGCCATCCGGTGCCAATCGACGATACCTGCAGAGAATCCCTCCACGGGATGCTTCGTGAGCTCCGTCAACTGGCGACGGAGGAGGAGGGTATTCGAGGGTGTGTTCGTCGGTGCAGTCGAGGTCATCGTTGTGACCAATGTCTAGCCGTATGCGTGAGGAGGATCGATAGGCGAGAGACGAGGGGTGGTGGACGTTGTGGTTAAAGGTGAGAAATGGAAGGAAACCGTACCCTCCAGGCTGCATGGCGTACCTCGACCGGGACCCGGGACACCGGCGGAGTAACCTTGCACACCTGCTTGCACCTTCGCTGCGTTCGTCCATCCACTCGCGCACGCATCCTTCAGCTGCTGGCCGCGTTTTCCGGCGAAACACGGTCCTGTATACAACAAGCTCGTATGTCATAGGTTGTGTGCATTATGACGCGCGCTGAAAGGGGCCTAGGACGAGCACGCCGGCGTTACCGCCACGGAATACCTGCTAGAGGTCGATCATGACCGAGTCGTCTCCAAGTATCACAACTTCCATTGAAGAAGTGCGTCTACTAGACTTTACACTGGCGCAAGATACTGACTCTGTGCAGAGCAACCTTGGCGGCGAGAATGGGGAAATCTACGTGTTCCAATGGCTAGGCTCGAACGAGCGGGTGTTGCAGCAGACGACCGGAGTGCGTCCGGATTCCCTTCCTCGCGGTACCCTCTGACCGTGTATCGCGCGCAGACAGAACTCAAGGATATCCAGCAAGAACTGGTAGACCAGTTGCTGAAGATCATCGCCGCACCTGAACCCTACCCCGCGCCAGGTCGCCCCGTCCGCAATCTCGTAGCCCAGTGCCTCGTGAAGGTCTACACCTATGGCGAGACCAAGACGCTATTCGATACGATTCAGGCCCTGCTGAAGCACCTCGATCCAAAGGCCCCATCTAAAGATGCAAACAAGATGTATGTAGCAGGGTCATGGTACCAGCGCGGACCAATCATTCATATTGCACAGTGCAGCGTTGTGGTGCATAGGAGAGCTTATGGCGACGTTTGGGAGCCAGGTGTGCTACAATGATAGTCGCACTAGAATTTATACTGACCACATTGCAGATCATGTCTCTGATGGTCGAGACCACAACTGTATGCTTGAGGCTGTCCAAGTCCTCCAACGTATGTCCGTGCTAGTCTCATGTCTATACTTGTTACCTGACTGCGCGTTCCCATAGTCTACCATCATCCGATACCATGCCTTGCTTGCCTTAGAGAAGGCGATTCGAACCGCAAAGCGCGCATTGACGGATTCTCTTCTACGGGATATCACTAAACAAGCCAGATCTTTCCTCAGTGACAAGTCTTTCCCGGTCGTTCGTGCGGCATGCAGTGTGCGTCACGACTCGTGTGTCGTTGAATTCCGGCTCATTGTTGCTCTAACTTCTGGCAGGTGCTCACCCTTATGTTTCCATTCGGAGACGGAGCGAAGAGCCTCCCTGATGTCGAGCAGCTCGTACAGCTCTCTGTGCGACAGCTAGACGTGGCTGATCAACCCACGCGGCATTCGCTTTCGAGGCTAGTCGCTCACGTGCTCGGGTCTACGCAGACGGAATACGCAGTGCCTATTCCAGATGCGCCTAAACAGAAGCAGAAAGCTGCCGGGTTATCACAGGACCAAGACAACGACCAACAGCCCCCAGCTCAGGAGATGAAACGTTTGCTCACACCACAGGAAATGCTATCCCAGTTGTCCACTCACTTCAACAAGCCGAATGTCTCGCGCAGGACCAGAGTTGGCATCTTCGACTGCTATGTCGCTCTTCTCGGCTCGCTGGGATCGAAGTTCGTGGAGAACAACTATGCACTCATTGTCAGCCATCTCATGACGGAGATTGTTTCCAACCCGCGCAATACAGCGACTCGCTACGACGTCCTCTTCATACGGAGTCTTGTGGACATCGTCCTGCGAGATCTCATCGGTGTCAGGATGCTTAGCGAGCAGGCTCAGATTACTGCCATTCAGGAACTCTCGAATGCTTATTTGAAGCGCTGGCCGGCCATGATGCCTGGGCAGACCGCTCCGAATCCCCATGTCCTCGTTGTCGCGCTGCGCGAAGTGGCTGGGCTCCTTCAACAATTAGGAAATGCTCCGACTCCTGTGCAGGTAGGCTCGAGCGGACAGCCGTAGGATGCGTGCTGACGTGCCTCCCTTAGGATGCACTCATGGAGCCTATGATGACTCTCCTCACACATCCAGTCCATTCCGTCCGGCTGAATGCAGCATGGACCCTGCGCTGCTTCTGTTATTCGACCCCTCTGCGACTCCCGAAAGTGTTGCTCAGTCTTGTCGAACAACTACAGAACGACCTCACAGCTCTCACCACCCCTGCAGCTCCGTCGGACATCAACACCCGCGTCCTCGGCCGTGCCTACGGCCTTGCTGGTCTCCTTTCGGTCATACCAAAGCGGCCTCTGTACGTTTCATACGACATCAGCGCCAACGTTTTCTACATCGCCGTGCAGCTGCTCAAGCGTGCGGGCGAGCACGACGTGAAGATTGCGAAGGTGGAGATCGAAGTCGCCTGGACGCTCGTCGCGGCTCTCATGACGCTGGGGCCGAACGGCGTACGAGCACATCTTCCTCAGCTTCTTGTCCTCTGGCGCAACGCTCTCCCAAAACCCACGACGAAGGACGGCATGTCCGGACGAAGCGCCGCGGAATGGGCTTTCCTGCTTAGCGTGCGGGAATACGCACTACGGGCAGTGAATTCATTCCTCCAGTACAACTCGCCTGTCCTGCTGACTGCCGATGTCGCGCGGCGTATCACCTCCCTCCTCACCAATGCCCTGCAATTCGCGAATACCTTTGCATCACAGAAGGTCGTGGAAGAGCTCCCGAGGGTGTACCTCAGGAAGGGCGAGGCTTTCCTCTGTCTGCGGTCGACGCTCTGTTCCGCTGTCGCATTTACCAGTCGTTCATGGCGCTCGGTGTGTCCAAGATTTCAGAGACGACACAGGCTGCGCTGCTGCAGAACGCGGTTTCCCTCTTTGCCAGTCCAGAAGGTTATGTTGGCTCCTCCGTTCAGGCTGCCATCGCTGCTTCTTCTGGGGCATTCACAAGTGTCTGGCAAAGTACCGACTGTTACGCATACGGCGTGACTTCAATCGAAGTTAATGAAGACCTATCCACCGACGTGGTTGAAGGTCAGGGAGACTGGCTAAACAGGGATACGATCAATGCCTCCATTGATGATATGGTATGCGTTTCCATCTCACACAGTGCGGACAAGTTTACTTACTGGACCTTCAAGTGTAACAAACCAATCATCCGCTCTCTCGAACACGATCCCCTCGTTGTATGCCAAGCACGATTCGGCGACGCGGATCGCCAAGCGCAGCGTCTCGAGACCCCTCCAGCAGCTACTGCAGCGGTGGACGAGGCGATCCAGCTGTTCGCGCAGCTCCTTCCCTTGCAAGACTCGGCCTCAATGCTGCGGACAGTTGCTCAGCTCGTCGAAGCCACTGGCTCCGCTAAAGTGGAGAAGAACACGGGGCGGAAAGCTGCTGTGCTCGTCAATAGTGCGATTGCCCTCGTCCTTGCTCTCCGTCAGGCGTCCACGCATAACAAGCAGATTGCCGAGACGATTGGGCATCCCCAGGTCTCAGCACCGCTCGCAGACCTTCTGAAGGTATGTTCCTCGATATTTCCTCACTCGTTTTCTGACCGACTGATTATCACCCAGAACATCTATCTAGACGAGGACGTTGTGTTAAGGAGAGCGGGGAGTGAAGCTATCGGCCGTCTTACAAGCTTGGCAGGCACCAACTTCTTTGCGAGCATCATCAAGACGCTTGTGAACGAAGTGGTCAACAACCGCAACCCGGCAGCGCGTGCAGGATGCGCATTGGCTTTCGGCTCCGTCTACCAACATGTCGGAGGACTCGCTGCAGGCCCCCTGCTGAAAACCACGGTCCACATCTTGATGTCACTAGTCAACGACCCGCACCCGGTCGTGAGCTTCTGGGCCGCACGGGCACTATCTCGCGTGATCGACTCAGCCAGTCTCGCATACGCCTCCTTCGTTCCCAGTACCCTTGGCCTGCTCTTCCGTGTATACATGCTCGAATCGCACGAGCCCGAAGGCGGGTTACTCAATTATGTTAACACGAAGGGCGAACTACCGCTGTACCAGGCGCTTTGCCAAGCCATGGACGCTGTCATCACTGTCGTCGGCCCCGACATTCAAGAGTCGGCACGCACTCGCTCTCTTGTCCTCGATCTTGTACACCAGTTCCTAGCGGAAGAGGATGACGGTATCTGCGTCGAGGCCATCAAATGTATTCAGCATCTGCTCATCTTCGCTCCCGACCACATCGATGTTCCGAAGCTCGTGGGTCGTTTCCGGAGCTACCTATCTTCGTCAAAGCGACCCCTCAAACTGGCCTCGATCAATGCGCTCTACCAGCTTGTGCAGAAGGATGTCATGACTCTGTCGCGGCTTGGGGGTGATCAACTCGTCGAAGAACTTTTCGCCATGCTCGATGACGATGCCTCAGTCGCTGGCGTCCGCAACGTCATCATTTCGTGGTTACAACAGACGGTTGCCTACAACCCGTCCGCGTGGATTGACCTCTGTCAGCGTATCATGTCGCGGACGACAGCCTCACAGCAGGCAGGCGATGCTGCGGCGAAACGCGGTGATCTCGACGACGAAGGTCAATCGCTGAGCGTTGATCCGGCTGCCGATGGCGACGGAGGCGAAGGCCTCCGGTCAACTGCGCGGTGGCGGACTCAGCTGTTTGCGCTGCAGTGCTTGCATGAAATTTGTGCCACTGTCGCCCGCTCTGGTCGGAGGGAGCACCTGGACATTGCCTTCGCAAGGGCACAAGGAATACCATTACCGAGGTTGCTGGTCTCTCGCATCGCGGACCTGATCCGTATCGCGTTCACAGCATCTGCGGCACATGTCATGGAGATTCGCCTCGAGGGTCTGACAGTCCTGACAGACGTTATCGAGGTATGGTATTGCGAACCCAGCCATTGTCGCCTCGCGCTGATGAATCGTGTCACAGATTTTCGCTCGCTCCCCAGACCCTGACTTTGAGGGAGCCTTGCTGCTTGAACAGTATCAAGCTCCTATCACGGCGGCTTTGACCCCGGCTTTCTCTGCGGACTCGACGCCAGAAATCCTAGCATCCGCCATCAAGGCATGCGCCGTCTTTGTCGGCTCAGGCGTCGTGAAGGATGTTAACAGGATGGGTCGTATCCTTAAGCTTCTCACATCTGCGCTGGAGCAGTGTCAAGGTTCGTATCCTCGTCTTTGCCATCAATGTAGTAGCTCACAGGCACTACAGAACCAGGGATGCTGCGTCTCGGGGAGGCGGTCGACCTAGGACCGAATGCGTCGGTCATGTTGCGCATTGCCACCTTGTCAGCATGGGCGGAATTGCAGGTGTCAAGCACTTCGCAAACCTATCTCACTGCCGTTATCCAGCCTTACAGGAAAGCTTTGGCCTCCCTGTGGATTGGCTCTCTCCGTGACTACGCCAGCATTCGTGCAGGTACTGAACTTCTCGACGACGCCGCGAGTGGAGGAGTCGATTCAGCATATGCAAGCCTTGGCAAGGAGGTATTACTCCCGGTAAGTGGTGACAGTGCTTTTAGTACTCCTAAACCTGACGCGTGTTTGCAGTATTACAAAGATTCCTGGATAGTCATCCTTCAAGCAGTCACTGCCGCGATGGACAACGGCGATCCTTTCATACGCGTAGCAATGGATGGCCGTGAGCCCACAGATGCTGATGCAAGTGCCTCTACGAACGGCTCTGTATCCGAGCAACCTACAACCTTCTTCTACGTGCTTTTCGGTCTGGTCTTTGAGACGCTTGCCACGTCAACTCCCGAAACCGGCTTGCAAAACATCCGGAACACCATCATCTCTCTCAAGGCTTTGAAGCACCTAGTCAAACCTCAGTACGCTGGGAACGCATTCAAAGAAGTACCAATCTTCGAAGAACTCGTCAATCTCTGTTATCGCATGGCCTTGACGGAACCGGTCGCTGTTCAGACGCACCTGGTCGACAGTCTTGCGAGCTTGGCAAGCAGTGTCGCTCAGTCTCAGAGGTATGTCTGACGTAGCGTGTATAGAAACACGGAATAATGACCGGTCGTGTAGCGAACAGCAGGAGTCACCTCCGCCTCAAGTGCACTGTCTAAGGATATGTGCCTATGTATTGAAGCGAGCTATCAATAACACGAGGGACAAGTCTTTCCGTAAGTGCAAGTTATGCCTCCCAGTCTCTAATCTCAATTTATCACAGAAGACAATGCGACCCCGGCAGACCGCGTACTCCTTATTAACTCTGGCTTTGACGCCTACACCGTGATCGCTGCGGCTTGCGAGGCCTCTCGTAACATTGAATATCGCACCGTGGCGGTAGCTTTGTACAACGGTGCGAATGTCCCCTAACCTCCGCTAGATGCTGTTATTTACACCCCCTCAGACCTTCTGAAGGATGAAGTGTCTGAGTTGGACCTTGTGGGACCGACCCTACAGTCTCTGAAGAAGCTTTTAGAGAAGGTCCCAGAAGACGATCACGAGCGTTTGAAGTACGAAAGGGTGATCCACGGCCTTCTTTCCGCGTGCCTATTGAACATCGATGCTATGAGGTTTGTCGGCTAGTTTTTCTTTTGCTAACTTTGACTTGCTCATTTACTGTCCAGAGGTCGCGATGGTCCGGCATGTAGGAAGAAAATCAAGAACAACATGCTTGCGGCTGTCCTTATCCTCACTATCCTTCCTCCCATCGTCAGGCTGAGCCAAGCCGTCATCGAGCACTGCTGCTTCCTTATCTCGCAGCAGCTGAGCGAGTCCAACGAGGTGTGTCCCCAAGCACTTCAGTCTGGGCATCCCCTAACTCGTGTGCGCAGATGGCATTAACTGCGGCGCATTGTGCCAAGACCTTGGTCACCGCCTCTGCAATGGGAAATCCTGCGCTGCAGCACTGCGCCAGACTACTTCTGCCGGGTATGATCGAGTGCATCGCACGAGTCGCGGCTCTCGAAGGCGAAGCAACCGAGGTCCGCATTCAGATCGTCGGCGAAATGTGGAAGGCGTTTGCTGCGCTGTTCACCTCGTCGAGCGAAGAAAACAGTACGTTGTCTTTTCCATTGTGCATGGATGCAGTCCTAATGACTGTTGCACAGAGCCGCGTGTCTTGGGTGTTCTGCTTCCAACCATGACGCTCCTCCTGGACCCGAACCAGACACCGCCTTCAGCATTGCACACACAGACGATCGCGCAGGTGTTGACTTTCGCGACGGCCTCCCCACCAGCATTCAAGGAAGCCACGACGAAACTTCCTGCAGAGCTCAGGGAGACATTGGAGACGTCGGTCAGACAGGCTCTCGGAGGCAAGAAGAACGCAGGGGGCGAAGTGCACAAGCCACAGATCTCCCTGCGATCGTTCTAACCAGCGACCTGATGGGGAAGCGACGGCAATATCTCTTTGGATAATTTATGCACTTTGGTCAAGGGACAGGATGCGAATAAGGAATAATAATAGTGCTGCTCACGACCGGACAGATGTATTCTACAACTAATTGCACAGACAAAAACACGACAGCAACAACAACCGTAAACGTCCTTGTATCTCCCAGCCGACCAACGAAATACCTGCCCTCCAAGAATGTTGATCCTGGGACCATGAGTGCGACGACGCTCAGTGCACGGCAGTAGGCGTCGGTTTGTTGACCTGCCCTCCTGCAAACGTTCCTTCATGCGCTCCGCCGCAGCGTCGTAAACGTAGTGCACGGGGTGGTGCCATGGCGGCTGAGGCGCTGGGACCTCGTCGTCGTTGTCCTCCGTGAACTCGTCCGAGCGGCGCGACTCATTGCCATGTTCATAAAACAGGTCGTTTGGATCGAATACTGTCGGACGCGTTTTGTCAGCCTGATGTCCACACTTGCCATGGAACAGAAACGGGTACAAACCATCGTTATCGGGCGGCGGGACCGCGCGCCGTTTGCCGAGAGCTTTCGCGCTAGGGCGTGTTGGCACGGGAATATCCTCGTCCTCATCCGCGCCATGCGTGTTGACGTCGCCGATTCGCGCTCTGCTCATCGCCTGTTCCACGTCCTGCGCGTCATGGTACTGCTGCGTGGAATGTGTCATCGAGCTGCGGTCCGGAGACGGCGTGCGCGAGCGCGTGGCCGAGTGCACCGGTTGGCGGGGGCCATGTGGAGCCGGCGGCGGCGGCGCGAGCGAGGGCGTCAGGTGTGCGTGGAAGCTGCCCGGGCTGTGCGAGAGCGCAGACTGGTGCGATGGTACCGGAGGCAACGGATGTCCGTGCGAGTGCGAGTTCACGCTGTGCACCATGACAGAGGGCGCGGGAGATGGCGACGGCGATGTTGACGGCGACGGCGTGCGCGAAGACCCTGCACCAAAGTGCGGCTGGGGTGGCTCGAGATGCACTTGGCCATCCGCGTCGTAAAACAGTTGCTATAAAGATATCAGCAGCGTAGAGGAGGACATTGTCCGCAACTTACACTTCGGTCTATCCGCGTCTCCTTCTTGCTCCGCTCCTCGGCATCACGCTCTATACCGACCCGTTCGAGATCGTCATATTGCCGCAGCGCATCCGTCAGTTCTTCGTTTGCCTTGAGCAACTCTGCGAGTAGGAGCTCCTCTTGCGTTGCTTCAACATGCTCTGCAGAGTCCTGTCGAGCGACGCCTGGAGGGTGCACTTGATCTTGCGACCGAGTCCGTTTCTGCAACTCTGGGCTCCCCGACCTGCTGCCTGCCGGGAGCGTTCGGCACCTGCCGACGCCCATGGTATCTGCGCATATATCAACTCCTGCGATGCGCGACACCGCGCATAGAATTCCTGCATGGGTCGTCAGCGATATATGAGATTCCGCAGATATAGCTACTGACGCGTATGATCTCCTTGTTCTTGAGATCTTCCGGCTTTGCGAACGCAAGCGCTTCAGAGAGCAGCGAGGCATTTCCACTGCCCACCTTGCACTCCTGGAACAATCGGCGCATGTCCTCTTCGGGCGGTATAACGCGATGCCGTGACGAGGTCTTGTGCTTCGCAACCTATCACCAGGCTGTTAGCTTAATCGCGTATCAGCGACATATCTACGTACTGAGGGTCGTCTTGGGACGTCAGCCGGTCTTGCACCCACTGGCGGCTCCTGGAAGTTGGGCACGGGCGGGTTGAACATCGCATCATCCGTGTCAAAGGGAATTCCCTCATCCGGCTGGTCTGGCGACTTGACTTTGCGCCAGAGTCCCCGGAACCCCTCCTTCTCATGGCGGCTGCCTGCAGCATGATCAGCGCCGCGCGGCACCGGATGGGGACCTGCGTACCTGATGGGCTCATGTATGCAGCGCCGGCAAGTACCTCGAGTAATCGCTCCCGTACTACAGGTGACGTCTTGGACGACTGAAGTACGTCCTCGAGCGTGTCCAGGAACTTGCGTGATGAGCATTGCTGGATAAAGACTTCACGGCAGTTTCGAAGCATGATGGCCCAGAGCTGTGCACACGTCAGGCGAGGCAGGCAGTGGCAGAGGAGAAAGGACGCCTTACGCGGGCTGCCGAGAGCTGGGCCGGAGCTTCGGCGTATCTGCAAGACGTATGTTACGCTCTGCGGAAGGGACAAGGCGGCGTGCGCTCACTTGAATTCCTTGCGAAGCGCTTTCATCGCTTCCTTGGCGTGTGCCTCGCTGGCTGAAGCGCGCTCGCACACTTCGAGCACCAGGGACCAGTCCTCTGATGCGTGCGCCGTCAGGAAGCCTGCTTCCCTTCAGTACGTGCGGTGTCTGCGGCGGGATGGGCGGCGCACCGATCATCCTAGTGAGCTCGGCCTGGCCCTCCTCCTCCTTGCGTTCGCGCTCGCGATGCCGCTCCTTCTCCTTCTCGCGCTCGCGGTTGCGCTCGCTCGCTCGCTCCCAGAATCCCTTGCGCTCCTTCTTCTCCTCGCGGATGCTCACCTGGTCGCTGGTAAGCTGCTCGTCCGAGTGCTCGACGCGCAGCTGCGGCGGGGTGTCGGGATGCGGGTCGAGCGCCTTCAGGATGCCGACGGCCGCCGCAGCGTTCTGACTGCTCGGCTGCTTCTTCATCGCCTTGTGCGTGCCCTCGCGCTCGAGGCCCTTGCCGTTGCCCGAAGGCTTCGGCGGCACGGCGGGCGGCGGGCTGAACGGCGAGACGGCGCGCGGGGAGTGGTGGCCGAGGCGGGGCGAGCTGCCTATATGCGCATGAATGTGAGCGGGCGGGTGGTACGCGTCCGGGGGCGTGGAGGCTTGAGGCGCACCGTCATGCGAGGAGACCAAGTCCCAATGGTCGTCCGATGAAACGCGAACCGAGTTGCGGTCATGCTGGGGGTGCGGGGAGGGAAGAAATGGCTATTCTGCAGAGATCGTGGTCTGTCTTTGGCGGCGGGAGTAAACGAAGGAGAATGAAGGCGCACCTCCTGGTGGCCGGCGCCGCCTGGACTGGCGAGATCCTTGCCGCCTCCCGGGGGAGGCGGTCTCGCCGGCTTTGGCTTGTCACGGCCAAAGAGTCTCTTCATGGGCATCAAGCGGTATATACGATGTCCTCGAGCAGAGCAAGCGACGACAGAGTGAGCAAAAGCAGAGTGAAAGATGTTGTCGAGGTGTAACCTTGTCCTGCCCCCAGGCTCACCTGCCAATCTGGGGAAGCGCCCGCGGGCAGGCGGGGCAGTGTCCGTCACACGTGGCAGGCCACTCTGCCAGAAATATTCGACAGAAATATTCGTTCTAGACATACTGCACGGGCACCGTCCCCCTCGCCTGTACAGCTCCAAAAATGGTCTCCGCAGCCGTCTCCAGCGCGGGCACCGTGAACTCCATCGTCGCCAGCACCGCGACTGGCCCGTTCAGATACACCCCGAGCACGTCGTACGGCGCGCATGTCGACACCAGCACGAGCTTCTTCTCCGGCCCTGCACGCGCCATGACCCGCTTCAGACACTCCATCTGCCACCGACCGCCTTCGAACCCGTTCCGCGTCGCGAATACGACCGTTGTCGCCTGCTGCAGGTACTCCTGCGTGCTCGGCGAGACCATTGTGTCTGGCGAGTAGATCGCGTGGTGCACCGTCGTCCGCTTCGAGAGCGCAGCCGCAAATGCCGTGTATGACGGCCCGGCAGTGTTTCTCAGCCGCCCCGCTGCGTCGCGCAGCAGCCCCTCGGCGTCGTCTACTGCGAGGTTGAGACTCTCCATGATCGGAGTGAACACCATGATCGGGCCCTCGTTCGCAGGCAGCGGTAACACCTTTTGCGGGTCGCGGATAAGTGTCATAGACTCTGCATAGGCCTGCTTGCTCAACGCCAAGTTCGCGTTCTTCAAGACTTCCCATGCGGTAAGGTCCAGAGGTGGCGTCAGGACGTCGTCCCAAGTGCCAGCGAAAGCGTCCTTCAGCGCTGCGATGCGCTTGCCACTCTCCAGGAGCCTCTCGACTGAAAGGTCGCCGTTCGCAATCGCAGCGTACGTCTGCTCGATGGCGCCGCGCTGCCGCTGCATCGTGTGGCAGATCATGACAACGTCTGCGCCTGCCTGCAGCGCCATGACAGCCCCGCCTTCCGACCCATACTTTTCGGCGACGGCCTCCATCTCGAGGCAGTCGGTCACGATGACACCCGTGAAGCCCATTTGGTCGCGAAGCAAGTCCGTCGTGATCATCCGTGATAGGGAGCACGGTGTATCAGCGCCAGTGATAAGGGGCAGCGCCATATGCCCCGTCATGATTGTGGCGATGCCGTTGTCGATGAGAGACTGGAATGGCACCAACTCAGTTGCAGCGAGCCCTTCGCTGGTCTGCATGATACGCGGAAGGCTGAGGTGCGAGTCTATGTGCGTGTTTCCATGGCCCGGGAAATGCTTGGCGGAAGGTGCGACCTTGTATCTTGTGAGGCCCTTGCTGACAGCATTGACGAATCGCGAGACCTTGTGAGGATCTGCGGTGGATTAGCTCAAATTCTGAGAGTCAACAGAGAAGCATACCATCGCCAAATGACCGCACCCCTATGTCATATTTATCTTAATATCGAGAATGGAGAGTGAGGAGGGCACTCACCAATCACAGGGTTTCGAGGATCAGAATTTACGTCCGCGACTGGGCTGTACCTGCAAAGCGGTCAAACAATATTCACATGAGGAAAAGTAATACGGGCGTACACCCAGTTGATTCCAGCGACTCTCATCTCCATGGCGGTCGCAGCGGATACCTTGTCCGCGATATCAATAGAGCCAGTCGCAGCAATGGCCATTGCGCCGGGGCTAGTCGAGTCAGCACATGCATTCACAGCACTCCGAAGTATACTGACAACTGTGTACCGCATGCTGGCGAGCTAAAAGCCGACACTAGGCCTACACAAAGGTATCAGTAGAGCTTCAGGGCAGGTATACAGGCGTTAGCGCACCGTTTTCTTGGTCAGTGCCAATCATCAGCGGGCGCGGGTGCCCCGCGTCCTTCGCGAGCTGCTGCAGACTACGGACCAGGGAATGCAGCTGCACAATATCTGCCCTTCATTATCCCCCGCTGCACGCGACGGGGGTGCGTGAGACGTACCGCGGATGTTGCGCTTCATGAGGATGATGTTCCTGCAAATCCGCCGTGAGTCCGAGCAGTAGTACCGCGACCAGACGCGTGCGTACCCCACATAGTACTCCTGTATGAGTTTTCTCACGTCCTCCGTGATCTCGTGTCCATGGAAGCCAAACACGAAGTGCTGCAGCGTCGTCAGTACTCACAGCACACTCCGCGAAGTAGACGAGCACGCACCTGCCCGACCTCGCGCCTGAGCTCAGCGCCGACCTCGGTCATCATGCGAGGCTGTCAAGTGCTGTGTATGTCGCGGTATCGCAGTCGCTGGTGGCCGCGCGAGAGAGACGGAGAGGGTGCTCCATGCTGCTCGCAGGCCTGGCATCATCGCAGGATGCGCGCCGGCCCGGCGCCGAAGATCAGCAGTCCCGTCCCGGCGTATGCCGTGGTTGCGTGAGCATACCAAAGTTGGAAGGTCTGCTGGTTCAACGTTCAACTCATGTTTCGTCTGGCGATTGGGCTGCTGACTTCTCGGGAGGGCCGGCCTCCAGTTAGGCCCACTGTATGACACTATGGTACAATTACACTTTTCTGCCAATCATCGATATCTTGACTGTCTGAAACAGCAACCTCAATTCCGAGGCACACTAGCGGACGAGTGACCGATCGAAGTCCAGGAGCAACCATCGGGAGCCGTTGCAACAAGAAGCTTCAAGGCGAAGGCGCTGAATTTGCGGCACGTCCGCCGGTCGTGATGGAAGAGGGGAGTAGCATGTATGCAGCCGAACAAGCTTACAATCCTGGGAGGGGCGTCCTGAGCGCTGCGCTGAGCAGCGAGTCCTTCAGGCGTCAGAACGGCCTGTATGCTGAACAGAATGTGTGTGTGTGTGTGTGATGAGCGAACGAATAGATAGATAGATTGTCATCCTGACTCTTGTCTGCTACATGTGGCGAATCCTAGGTGCTACACGTGTATGAGACAAACAGGTTAGGCTCATTCACATACTCGAGACATTATTTCCTATGCTATAACATACTTTACAGTGTTCGGCTCTCGAGGCATTCCGCACTGTCCGAGGAGCCTACATATTCCACGTGCTCTTACCCTGTCTCGGACTCATCGACATCCGCACGGTGCCGCTACCGGATCCGGCCCTCGACGCTGAGCGCGCTCGGCTGCCGGCGCAGGCTCGGCTTCCCCCAGACGTCCCAGAGGCGCAACTTGCCCTCGCTCGGGAGCGCCAGGAGGACCTTCTGCCCGCTAGGGCTCAAGAGACTGCCTGCGATGAGTGGCGCCTTGGGAGCTGCCGTGATATCGTTCGCTTGGGTCGTGGGCTCATCAGCGATGCCTGCCAGCTCTGTGAACCGTGATTCGGTGGGCTATCGTCGCCATCTACTCGGAGGCTGGAGACCATGGTCAAGCTGGGGTACTGATGAACGACGGCGCTGTTGCCGAAGCGGTGGCGGAGCGGTGCGGTGGGCGTATCGGCGTCGTCCGCATCGAGGTGGTTCGGAGTGATCGTTCGGCCAGGGCCGTGCGTACTGAGGAGCTCTTTGCAGTGTGGACTCCAGTGGAGGCTCGTTACCGCTGCATCAATGTCGATGCGATTGGTGCGTTCCGTGCGAGGGCCGAACGGAGTTGAGAAGGAGCGGCCGGACAGGGATGACATGGAGGTCATTGAAGACGAGCGGGTGAGCGAGCCGCGGGCCAGTGACGTCGCCGAATAGGTCGAGCTATAAGAAGTCGCAGAGTAGAGCGATGCATAGGTCGAGGTGTGAGAGGAGCTCGGCTGGGTAGCCGATCCAGAAACGTTCCAGATACGGATGATCCCCGCACCGTCGGCCGTGCTGTCACCGGAGGCAAGGACCTTCGGCTGCCAAGGGCACCACGCAAGAGCCTACACAAAAACTCAGCGGTCGGTTAGAGTGGTGGGAACCGGGTCACATACCGTAATGGCACCGCTGTGCACCATCTTCTTACGCCGGCCGTTGTGCTCACCAACGTCGAGCGGCTGCTGCATCCGGTCGTCCCAGCAGAGAATGAGGCCTGAGTCGTCGCCGCTCGCGAGCAGCTTGCCCTCGCTGTTCCACGCCAGGCTGGTGATCCGTTTCTGGTGACGCATCGCGCGGCGCGACTGCTCGCGCATCTTCGATGTAGTCGCAATACGCGTATCGTAATGGCGGACGGTGCCTTTGACGCCGCCGACCGTTAGCACGGGCCCGTTCCACCGCATGCTGACCGCGCCCTTCGCCTGCCAGGACATCGTGCTCTTCCTCGCGGTCACGTCCCATAGCTGGATGTACCCCTTGCTTGTCGCCGATGCGAGGATGTTCGGCTGGTCGCGTCCGCCGCACTCGAGCAGACGGAGATCGCCATGCGACTCTTTAAGCTTGCACAGCTGCGAGACGTCCTCGTTCAGGGACATGTTCTTCTGGTGCACGCGGTTCCCGCGCCCAAAGTACAACACGTTGCTAGCACCCCAGCTCGCGGGCCAGGACGGGCCCGTAAACGGGTTTTCCTCGGTGGGGACGCCTTCCGCCGTCGCAGTCGTCGAGACACTGAAGTCGATGGCGAGCCGGCCCGCCTTGAGGTGGTGGCGCGCCGACGGCTCTGGAAAGACGGGTACGACGGGGGATGTCGCGCGGCTACTCACGGATGCTGTTTCACGCATCATGGCAAGGCCGGTCTCGAGGGCTTCCTCCTTGTCGCTGCGACGCCCAGAGAGCAGCGAAAGGTCCGTGCGCGATGAGCTCGCGCTCAGGGCCGGCGGCCGCGTCGACTCTCGAAGCCGCCGGCTATAGGTTCGGCACATGCGTGGGGACGCAGGCGTGGAACTAGAGAACTGGTCCAATTTTGTCAGTATTCGGGGAGGGGAAACGGAAACAAAAGGGGATCTCGGAGCTTACTAGGGACACTTCACTTGAAAAGGATTCATTGAGACTGGACGTAAAGGACAAGGAAGGAGTGAGACGAGGTCGTTTAATGTCTTCCAGGTCGGTGTCGGGCTCGGAGGAAAGGCTGAGCGTGCGTTTCCGGACAAGCGTCGATTGGGTTGTCGCCGGCGGCCTGCGCATCACAGCGATCAGAAAAAGCTGCACACCAGACGGCGGAAGAGGTCAGAATGCGTACGAAGAGTCCCGCTCGTCGTTGTCGACGGTCGACTGCGACATGTGGAATGCGGATGTGATGAGGTGAAGGGAGGGTGGATGGTGTCAGTGTGAGAGTTGGGAATAAAACGATTGCCGTCACCCGGCGGCCCACGCGGAGCGATCTCAGATTGATCGCGTTGTTGTCGCGTTATTTGCGCACCCACTTCCTCAACCTCGATCCGCCTCAAATGCTTTCAGACGATTCCCAAGAGACTTCAACGCGTGGCGACGTATTTTTTCTGAAGGACTTTACGCAGGAAGGACTTCTTTGGTGACTTCAACACGCCAATATAGTTTTGCCGAGTTTTCCGCGCGTTGTCGGTCATGGCATAGGCCCAGCTACGGCATGTGGCTTCATAACGTATGTAAAGGGTAAAGTTGGAGAAGGGAGATACTGAAACCCACTCTTCATGCCGATGGGCTCCGTTGAAAACCATATTCAAGGCTAAGTTGGAATGCTATCTCTCATTTTGCCGGCTGGTGATCATTTCATCTCCTTTACGTCATTATTTCTACAGAAAACTACTCAGAAAAGCAGTGGAAAACTCTGTGTATGAGGTGCCTGACGCAAAATCTAGGAGGGAGCCTGGACTACGGTAGTGTTGCAGAAGTAGCCAACTAGATCCACTTCCTTTTCCGGACGCTCGTGCTCGTTTTGAAATCCCGCTGGTGGCATCAGTCTTCACCATCTCGTCCAAATGGAGTAAGTGCATAGGTTCAACTTTGACATGAAACATTCCCAACCCGACTGGCCGATACTCTACCCATGACGGTACCTACTGGAACAAGGGATTGCTACCACTAGCAGCTGAAGTAAGTAAGTAAAGTGCTTATACCATACTTCTATAACATTGTCCGGAATGAGACTGGTCTGGCTAATGCCTAGGATATTAATGATGGCACTTAGTGCGAACGGACCTTAGGCCCTCATCTTCTCCTCTACAGCCTTATCCCTGACTACAGTGACATCTCGCCGCTTCATATCGTTCTCATCCCAACCCTCTTTCGTGTCCGCTGGCATCCTGACGAAGAAGAAGTTGATGACCATTGCCAGGGCACAGAACCCGATGGACAAGAACAGTGCGCCGCGATAGCCTTTGACGGGATTGCGCCCACTATCATTGACCTGCGACTCGACAGTACCAGCGAATCCGAGGCCTGTCGAGAGGCCGTAGCACTGGAGAACGCCGATCAGGGAGCCTGCAACACCTGTTCTGAACGCCGCACGGAGTTGGAAGCGATGATTTGTGCTGCGGTTATGAGCAGGTCCGGCCCTGCCCCTGCGATGACGACGGCGGGCATGACCTGTGCCCAGTATACCTCGTGTGTCGGCATTGTCGCGACGATCACCGACGCGATAAGGATCGATCCGATGCCGAGAGCCATGATGTACTCGATGCGGATGCGCCGGACGAGCTGTGCGCCGACGAAGGCCATGACACTCGAGACGACAACGAACGGGGTCAGGGTCGCGCCAACTGCGGTCGGGGTGTACTTGCGGACGTCGTACTGCCACAGCAAGGTGTACCAGACAAAGACACCAAAGCCCATAAGCGAGAGGAATACTGCCGCGGCTATTGCACCGAATGAAGGGCGAGTCCAGATACCGAGGGGAAGAATTGGCTCGTCCGCAAAGCGGGCTTCCCACCCGAGGAATCCTAGGGCGCACAGAATGGAGACGATGAGAAGGACGTATTCATAGACTGTCGGCCATCCTACAACAGCCGCTTGACTGCGAGTATTGTGAGTATCCGTGGGATGATGTGAAGCCGCTAGACTTACTTCCAGACAAAGTTGAAGAGGAACAGTGCGGAGACGCCGAGCCCCATTCCGACGAAGTCGACTTTACCGTCCGGTTCAAGAGGGCTATCCTTCGGAGTTGCAAGGAACGCTATCCCAAATACAACGAACCCCAGTATAGCTCTGCCAAGGCAGAGTCAGCACATTCACCGGCTCACAATAAGCCAAGACACTCACAGAAAGATGAACTCCCACTTCCACGCTGCAAACTGCAGAATCAACCCACAGACGAGCCCGCCACCGGCCGCACCGATGGGAGCCGTCGCACCAAAAAGGCCGAGCGCGATGTTGCGCAGCTTCCCGGGCGGGAATGTGATGCAGAGAAGGGCGACGCAGTTGGGCACCATTATCCCTCCGCCGATCCCCGCACACGCGCGGAGCGCACAAAGCCCCACAAAATTTGGCGCGAAGCCGCTCGCGATGGTAAACGCGACCCAGAGCACCGCGCCGATGAACAGTACATTGTGGTGCCCGTAGATCGCGCCGAGCCGCCCGCCGGGGAGAATGAACGCGCCCTGGGTGAGTCTGCAACAGGCTGTCATCAGACACTCGTGACTGGTGCAGCCGCAGGCGCACGTACGGGTAGGCCGCAGCTATCCAGGCCGTGGCAGCTGCGGACGTCTCGCCAATTCTTGCCGGAATAACCAGCCCAGCGTCGATGCCGCCGCCGAACGCGATCATCTACAGCCACCAAGCGCGCGTAAGCATCGTTCCACGTACTGAGCAGGATCGCACATACCTGTACGAGCTGAGTACCAACAACAGATATCATGATAAGGACCCTACGGTGCATCGAGAGCTCATGGTGCATGAGTGGACCCGCCCGTTCTTCTGCAGGCGGACCGTCTCTGCGGTGGACGGCGGGTGCACGGACGGTGTCGGCGTGGACATGGTGTTGCTTCTATGTCGTTGTGTGGTGCCGGCCACTCAGCACCCAAGGTGCCGCCTATATCAAGGGTTGGGAAGTACGACTCGGGCGCTGAACAAGCCCGAGGCAGATGCCCGAGTGACTAAAGACAGCGGAGAAGAAGCCTCTCTAGAGCCCCAATGCTACCGCGCGTCTTCGTGCACTGGATCGACGCCGTCTCGGAGCCCCTCGCGAAAGACTGGGACGTGGCGATAGCGCGAACCCATGGCCGAACCCAGCCTCGGGCTTCAGTGTGGCGCAAGCGCTTCTGATTCTCCGTGAAATAGGTTAGTTCGGCGTCCACCGAGGTAGTCATTACATTTCATGTTGCAGAGCAATCTGAAGTAGGCGGAAGTCTGCATACAGATATATAGTGGGCGAGTGACGAAGAAAGACGCCTCGGGCACGAGAAATGGGTGAGCGCTGCCGGGTCGGGCGACGATGCACTTGATATACTGCTCATGTATCAAGTTAGTACACTCCTTGCATGGTGACGACGAGAGACACACCTATTGAGTCAGCCAGGCTCGGGCAGATAGAGGTCGTCGGGGCATCCCTTGTGGGGCGATGGTCTTGTAGGTGCGACCATAGCTTGCTCACCTCCCTGTAGGAAATAGTCAGTGCAGAACAATTCTATGAACCACATACTCCAGATACCGGTGCTGCGTTGAGTGACAGCCAACAGTATTCAAGAAGCCACAAGGGTACCCATATTCACTAAGTATGTCTTATGGTTTGATAACTCGATGACAGCCAACAGTGTGGATCCAACCGTGAACCGTGTTTCATCCTAGGGTACAACTATACAGCACATCACGGTTCCCTTTATTTTCCCAGAACTTACGCAAGCGGCCGTGCGCGGTAGAGCAGCACGTACGCACTGGAGTCCTCGCCGCCGCCCTCGAGCGTCGGGATCTTATCCGCGGGGAACACGCTGACCTTGTTGTCGTCGAATTTATACCAGTCCTCGTCGTCCTCATCGATGCTCTGCTTCTGCTCGGGCGACGTCACGGTCGTCGTGGACGACGCTCCGCCCGCGGCGGCCGGTGCGGCGTACGAGACCGGGTGGAAGGCGCGCTTCTTGACATACGCCATGTAGTGGCCTGCGTCCGCGGCCGCACCCTTGTGCGTCACGATCGCTGTGGATCATGTCAGCGATGCTGAGATATGATCAAGCCTTAGTGAAACGCACCGATGAGCTCGTATAACCCGTGCACGCTGCAGCCGACATCGGCCTTGAGGTCGGGGTGGACAAGCGCCTCGAGCTCCTCAAGCTCTTTAGTACGGTACACGCTCTCCTCCTGCAGCTCGACCTGGGGCTGCGCCGGTGCCGGCTGCCTTCTGCAGGCGCTGCTGGGCAGCATTGGCGTCCTGCATCTCGACATCGCCGTCTCGCGACGCCGGCTGGGCGGTCTTCGTCCGCTTGCGGACTTTCCTCCGCTCAGCACGCTCCTTCTCGATTTCCTTCAATCGCCGTGACACGGGCAACAACTTCTCTTGGAGGCCGTCAGTCACGATTTCTGAAGCGTCGTACTCGAGCGGGAACTTGACGCGGCGCTATATGCTCGTTAGCGGGGGATACGTGCGCAGACCGCGGTGAGCGCTTACCATGATCTTCGTCTTCTTGCCAATGTCCTGACGCCACGCGAAGCGGACCATGTGGACCGTTAGATAATTTGGCAGTCGGCTCAATCGAGACTTGCTCGTGTATGTTGCGTCACGCCGAGCGATGGTGAGTGCTTAGTCAGTGTTGTGTCCAAGGCCTAACCATCGTGTAAGACTCTACAGCAACGAGTGTTGTGTTATAAATACGTACGTTCATGATTCCATTCTGCATGTAGTTGGTGTTGATTGTGATGTTGCATTCAATTTTGAGCACACGCTCAATCGTTATCGAGGGCTCCTCTTCTGGTGCTTCGTCGCACTTCAGACTGTTGTATCGATGCAGGCGGATAGCAGAACATGCGAAGAGCCCATCATCAGTGAGCTGAATTCTGAGGGTGAGGAATAGCGTAACGCACGTTCTCGTGATCTCGCCAGTCATGAACTGATCTATAAACTTGCGATTCGAGGGGTCTGGGAGTCCGGGAACGTCCTTTAGAGCATGGGTCATCTGCGTCCAGCACTCTTCGGCGTCTGCAAACGAGCCCCTTAGTCGCGTGCAACACAAGCAACAGAGGTTTCGCGCACCTTGCTGCGCATACATCGCACCCCCAAGACTCTTGAGTGCACCCGAGCTCCCGCGAGCCATCTCCGCGAATTGTGGGAACGCCTGTCGGAGCGCGTTCAGGAAGGGAGCTGGCGTGACAGCCTCGGTTGTGCTGCGCATCGAGCTGTACAGGTTCTTGAGGGCAGTGGGCAAGCCTGGAGGTGCACCTGCGTCAAGTGCAGCCTGAAGCTCCGGAATCGCGCGCATGGCTTGTACAGTGGCGTTCATGTAGCATGTGTTCCCGAGATTAACAAGTCCGACAGGTAGTGCGAGCTGTGCCGGTTGAGCGAAGGAGATGAAGGAGTTCATAGAATACGTACCGCTTGTGCGAGCTCGCTATCGTCCATGTCTAAGTGAAGAGTGAGTCTCTGCATGAAAATGCGGCAAGAAGGGATGAGGAAAGGCTAGAGGTCAAGCGGAGACGTGCGCGGATCGGGTCGTAGTCCGTCGATTATGGATGTTGTGTTTGCAATGCACCATTACAGCGACCATAACACCAGATAGAATGAAGAGTATTGTCGGTGATCGTTCAGAGGGGATAGCGGGTGACGATGTGGTGTCCCAAAGCGCCTCAAGAAGGCAGATGGTACTGCATATTTTGGTCAACGGGTAGTCGATGCGATCACAGTCCATGCGGTCGCCAGTCGGAAATGGGGTATGAGAGGTGGAGCCAGAGGTCGCAACGAAGACTGGATAACAGTATGGACTTAGCCCGTGCTGCGTCGAGACAAGATACGACGTACTTGGCACAATGTTGGCAAGCGGGTCAGCCGAGCAACAATGCCACTGCACAATCGCCTAGTACCGCTTGCATTGTACGCACATTCGCTTGAAATTGAAGTGCGGCCAAGCCACCACATATATTGCCGATGAAGAGGCGCACTCCGCTTGACCTCCATGACGCTTCGGTACCTCGTTCGTCAACTCACCTTCAAGGAAAACAGTGGGTGTTGAAGGTGGCTTGGGGAGCTCGCCTGCCGCACCAATAACCATGAAGGTCTGGCCCTGTATTGATAATTCGTGCTCAGCGACACGCATTTACTCGAGTAAGGCAAGACGCACCTCTTTAGGGCCAATCTTGCGCCAGTCCGAGTCGTCCTGCTCAAAATATTGGGACCGCATATCGAATGTCCATCTGCAGCACGCACCTTGAGGACACCGCCCTTGACCATGACCTTCATGCGTTCGGGAGGGACACCGGTCTGGTGGTAAACGGCATCCTTGAACACGGTAGGCGGGAGGTCGGGGTCAAGCGGGACGTCGTAAACCTTCCCTGCGTGCTTGATCTTGACTGATATCGGGGCCATCGTCGTCGGTGGTGAGTGGGAGGCAGCGGAGAGAGAGCGAGTGCGAATGCCCGACGCGTACGCGAGCGAAATGAGATGACGCGCGTCCACGGCGTACGTAAGCGTAGACGGCGCCTGTGGGCTGCGCCGGCCGGGCGCACGGGGCGGGGCCGGCGACGGGCCCGGGCGGGGCTGGCGCGCGCTATGACGTCGGCCGGACGTGTCCACCACGCAGGCACGCAGCAGCGCACAGCTCAAAAGGCTCCTTGCACTCTCTGCAACCCATTCCTCCACTAATCACACTCAAACCTCGCCCAAGATGACTGTGTAGTGCGTATTCTGCCGAGTGCGACGCGCGTGAGACGACTGACAACAAATACAGCTACACCCTGACGTTCCTACTGCTCGCGGCCGAGATGGTCACCTTCTGCATCCTCGTCGCGCCTCTCCCTTACGCCGTCCGCAAGAGACTCTTCCACTTCCTTAGCGAGAGCCCTCTTGTTGCCAAGCTCGCCTACGCCCTCAAGATTACCTTCATGTGCGTCGCCCCCATCCCTGCCACGCTTCGTCACGCGAGACTGCGCACGCGTCCAGAGGGACAAAGGCAAATGCTGACATGCATTCACGCAGATTCATCACAATTCTCTTCGTGGATGCGCTCCAGCGCATGTGGCGAGTCACTGCTGAGGCCGACATCGCACGCAACCAGGGGGGTACCGTCCATGACGCCCGGGTAGAAACCAACTTTGCTGCCCGCAAATTCTAGTGCGTACTCTTGCGGCATGCAAAACGAGCAGACGTATTGATCAACTACTTGCGCTTGCAGTGCGCAGCGAAACACATACCTTACTGGCTTCTGCCTATTCCTCTCCCTTGTGCTCACCCGCACTTTCTACATCCTCCTCGACCTCATTCACACCCAGAAGAGTATGCCCGTCTCAAGCAGGAGGTACGCTTTGCTTCGCTCTCTACCATATCTGTCCGACCCCCCCTGACCCCAATTGTCGCGTGGCGCTGACACTGCCCCACAGACTGCAAAGACCTCGCGCGACTCCATTGCGGCCGGTGATCAGAGCAAGCAGATCGCGGAGCTCAAGCAGAAACTCGCTGAAGCAGAGAAGAAGTCGCGCGACTATGGTAAGTTTGCCCTCTTCCTCTTGTTCACCCCTTTGGATGCTCGCAGCTCGGTTTCCAAGACTGCCAGCGTGCGCCGGGCTGTGCTCTCGAGCGCGCACACGTGGGATAAACTCGGGTTTGTCCAGGTACTGGACGCCTATACACCCGTTCTGTATATCAGGAGTCTTTCTCTCTTTCTTTTCGATATCTCACTGCACCATGTCGAGCTGTAGCTGATATCAGGCGCAACAGACATTCTCAAGAAGCAGGCAGCACAGAACCAGGCTGAATACGACCGCCTTGCGACAGAGTTCAACACACGGACCGGTGCCGTGAGTGACAAGCGCAAGGACTGAGCGATATCAAGCTCGGTGCACGAAGAAGAATGCGAGACTCAGGAGCTTTGACGGGGGTAAAGCCTAAGCAGGAGGATACGTACGCATGGACGCATGTATGCTCGGACGCTATGTTTTGAATGAAAGCCTTTTGGTCTCTGCCAACATGTTCACTGTCGACGACATCAGACGGTCTCAATAAGTTTCCATGATACTTCGCAATGCGCGCGACAGACGGAGACAAAGTGCGCGTCGTTTTGTCGTGACGTGACCTTTCGTGATGGAGCGTGACTTGTCGCGTTGGCTGTGGCCGGTCTCGCTCTCGCGCCCTCCACCATCCCTTTTCTCTCTCCTCCTTGCTCTCACCTGTCTTCCCCCATACCACTTGCTCAGGCCTTGCAACGACACAACAAGTCTCACTTGGAGGTTACAGACTACGAAGCCCAATACACGAACCTCCTGGCAAAACTCCCTTGCACTTCACTGATAGCTACTATAGAAGGTCTTAGGAGATGTCTATCGTGACCATTCGTGTACGTCGAAGTGCTTTGCCTTACCAGTACTTGCTGAGACAACGTCCAAACTACTTTCATTAGAACGTCGAGTTCCTGAACAACCCCGCTCGCTTCCTTGACCCATACCGCTTCCGGGTCACCTTCGAGTGCATTGCACCTCTACCAGAAGACATCGAGTGGCGGCTGATCTACGTCTCGTCGCCGGGGGACGAGGTGCTCGACCAGGAGCTCGATGACTGCCTCGTAGGGCCGGTCCCGTCGGCGTGAACGCCTTCGAGTTCGAGGGCGCCGCGCCGGACCCGCTCAAGATCCCGCGCGAGGACGTGCTCGGCGTCGCCGCGCTCATCCTTACTGGCTCGTACCGCGACCAGGAGTTTGTGCGCGTTGGCTACTACCAGAACACCGAGTACGACGACGAGGCCCTCCGCAACGACCCGCCGCCCCAGATTCTCTTTGACCGTCTCGTCCGCGACATCAACAACAAGCCCCGTGTCACGCGCTTCCAGATAAAGTGGTGAGTCGCTCATGAAGGGTTTTGCTGTTATGCGCCCGACGCTGACGGCCCCCAGGGACGTCTCTCCGCAGAATGCGCCTACGAGCACCGTCGCCGCGGGCGCCGCCACCAGTGCGGCAGTACCGAGCGCAAACGACATTGATATGGAAGACCCGAGTCCAAACGGCGCATGAAAAGAATGGACGCTCTGTGTTTGGGAGATGGCTGGAGAAGGAGCAGATATCCAGGAGATTGAGGATGGCTGGCGGAGCGGAGAGAAGACGGAGACGAAGACCGGACCACGCACAGACCAAGAAAAGTTGTCTCGCGGCAGCAACCCTCTACGGAACCACATGCGCCATGGATGTGCATCTGGACTACAAGGTCTGCGGATACCGACTGCTCGGGCACCCGCCGCTGGTCCAGGACATTGCCATCCCGAAGGGACTAAGATATCGCCTTATCTCACATCGTGCTCTTTCGCTATCCCCTGCAATATTATACCCATAAACCTGTTTTAACCTGCGCAAGTGCCTACTCTCCTCGTGCAGGTGCGTGCTCAGCCAACACGGTAGCGAAGGTCTCGGTTTCATCGCACGGACTTCGCACTGGACTCTCCGTCGACCGTTTCTCGGGCCTCGAATCAGGCAGTGCGAGGGAAAAGGGCCGCTCGCTTCTCCTGTCAGCCTGTATACTCACTCATTTATATACCTCGGGTCAAATATCTCCGCTATCGCCTTCTGAGCATTTCGTGCAGTTGGCGTATACAGTACGTTTTTCGAAACCCGTTTATTCTTCTCGCTACTGATCGAACTTATTCAGTATGTTACTAGGGAGTACTCATCAATAAGCCACTGACCCGGGTAATTTCGCATTAATTCGCACGTTACCATCACGCGTGAAGTGATTTAAATTACTGAGAAAGGTCAATGCTCCCAGATTGTGGCGTACGTCTCCTTCTTTCCTACTGCCATCTCTAACTATGCACGATCGAGAATATCTCCAGGTGAGGTCATTCCTCTTGCTAGTTACATTCTGCTCCGCACATCGTTCAACGGAAGTAGGATGACAGGCCTACGAAACGGCCACGGATGACTCTTTCGGAAGGCCGCAAGCTCTTCGAGTCCAACTACCACATTCCCGCGCAGGCCATCGATGAGGACATTCTCATGAGCGACGATATCCAGGACTTCTCTCCGCCGTCTACGCCTCCAGCCAGCAACAAAAGGCTCCAGGACTCCACGAAAGCCGGTCGCAGATCTGTGGCCCCGATGTGGCCACATGCCACCCCCAATCCGAGTCGACAGCTAACCAGTCTCGCAGCTAGCTCATCTCGTTCGCCTATCCCTTCAACACCTGCCCACACGCCTGCTAGCTCTGCGCCACCCGCTACGAAGACCTCGGGCTGGAGGTCTTGAAGGCTCCCGACATCTCACTGCTATCGGTTCCTAGTCCCGCTGTGTTCGTTCAAGGCTCCCAACCGCCGCAGGCAACCCAGCTGAACGATCAAAAGCTCATGCGTGCTCGACCCGTCACCAGCTATGCGTCTCAATTCGTCCTAGACAGTCGTGGGCCACGAAAGCTCGCTGGAAGTGGGCTTCGAGCAATACTGCCTCCGCCTCCTCATCCGTCGAAGCCCATGTCGGCCAGACCGATGACGAGTATCTTGAAGACATCTTTCTTGAAGACCTATGACCCGGACACAGAGGACGGCAGAGGCGAACTGCTACGGCTGAAGCTATTGATAAATCCCACGGGTTATGTAAAGCCCTATGACCGAGAGCTGACCCGCGGCATTCACCAGAGCCCAGAGAAGAGGAGGAAGAACAAGGAGCCGAAATATATCCGGTGCGTGTCCAATAGCTGGCGGTAGGAACATAGCTGATAGTGCATCTAGTGGTGGACTCGCCGCAAGGGCAGCTGAATTATTCCACAGGAGGAACACAAGTGTCATGACCTGGTATTGTTTCATGGACAACAAGGACGTCAGGTATCGGCCCGACTTACAGCTACTGATCTTGTCCGTCACAGTTCCAGCGTGGCCTCTGTCGGATGCCAAGCATGGGGGTTCTCGTGCACCACGGGTCGTGCTAGTACGGGGCATCGTCTCGAAGTCGCACTCGGTAACCAACATGCCGCAAGGTCTAGAGATCACGGTGCTCTTCCGCATTCCCGAAGGGAAGACGGCGAGCTCGTCCTCGGTGACAAAATATCATATGCCGAAAGAAGGCTTCGAGGCGGACGTCTGGCGGCCATGGAGATATATCGACTACGCTGGCCAAGGCGCGGCGGGCGCTTCCAATCGGGAGCTTGTCGCTTGCTTCGAGCGGTACCGAATTTTCAAGGTAGACGATCCGAGAAGTACTACGGGAAGATTGTCCAATCTCGACGTGCCTCAGGGCCACAGCCGTTCCCCATGCAGTTCACACAGCTAGAGGCTGGGCCTCGAGGACGGTCTAGGGTTTGCGGGGTCCCGGTACTTGGTGTTGACACATGGAATGTATGGACGTCATTTCATCTTGCGACCCTTCGAATGATATCTCGTGCGCTCTCATTCTGCGACCGCCGTCCTACTTGTTCTGCAAGATGCCTCGCGAAACGAAGAAGGTAGCCTTAGAGACGTCCTCTGCGAGTCTGTGCCAGCGAGCTTATAGTCTGCAGAAGCTCAACGAGAGACAACAGTCGGAAGGAAGTGATGATGAGTAGGTGGCTCGTTACACTCTCCAACTAATTAGAGCTCATTAATACCCGCAGCTTTGCGGCCACCATGGCCCAGCAAGTCCAATGTGAGACTCTTCATCGCTTATATTTGGTGTCTGACCCTTCGGGAATAAGCTTCATGGGAGAAAAAGAAGCGGGAGAACGAGGCGAGGTTCTTGGCCACAGCACAGAAAGAGTTGGATGCATGCGTGCGTATCATAACAATGAATCCTCGCTGCGCTAATTGACGCCAGTACAGGGTAAGCAGAAAGCCACCTTGTTCGTCAGGGAGGCCGAAGAGATGTGAGTCGCATATAATGCCGAGTATATGCGCCCCATTTATCAACTAGAGCTATAGGCAAGCGATACTGGACCGGTTCGCGTCCGACTATGCCGCAGTCGAAGACAAAATCCGTGGTCTATGGCAGGAGTTGCTAGTCTCGCAATCGAGAGCACTGGTGGGTTTCGATAGCCGACTTCGAGTACCATAATTATCCTAAATGGTGTGCAGGAATCTGACAAAAAGCGCTACGCTGAAGCTATCGAGTGGGACAAGGATAGGGAGAAGGGCCAAGTTCGCGGAATGGCCATATCGAAAAAGGCTGTAGAGGGTGAGTACCCGACAAATGACTAACGAATATGTGCTATTGGTCTTAAACCGCCCTGCCATTATCCAGACTACAATCAGCTCATAGTGTCCATTCACAAGTCTGACTAGGAGGAAGAGAATGTGACTAGCTGAATGGGACTCACATGAAAAGGTTCCCGATGTGAAGACTGTTGAGGATATATAGGAGTGTTGGGCAGTTTGATACAAGCCTATTCATTGAGCATTTGTATCAATTGCATGTCATGATCGTCCTGGTCGAGGCACGTCTCGTTAATGGGCTTTGCGCAGGGACCACAAGTTCCTGCTTAGACGCCGATTGCGGCTAATATCCGAGGGCGCTCGTACAGATTGATTCCAGCTTCGACCACGACCTCACTGAACCTGCTCGTTGAACAAACTATCTCACTCCCTGCAAGAACCTCTTTCACCAGCGCAGGGCTCTATCCGAAGGAGCGCATGTGCGGTGTCGCTCGAGTGCATCGGCAGACATTCTCTCTGAAAGATCGTACGCTGGCTGCAAGGCGCACTCGAGTATGTCGACCGTTTGCTCCGATTATGTGAACCATGAGAACAGATCTCATCTGGGTATTAGAACACAACAAAAACTACCAGAGAGCTCTCCGTGACGGCGAGTGTGTGTTATTCGTGATTCGGGTGCGCCTACAATGACACCTCTTTCGTGAGCCGTGCTAAGACAGTACATCCGTGGAACAGTCTCATATGCCTTCAACTGTCGAGGATGCGAATCGCCCGACTCGTCAACGCTCAAACACAACCTTCACACCATTCACTTGGCGACGGGGAAGGACGGATACAGTCGTTGCCCCTCCTCAGGAGACTTCCGTTCCCCTCTCCCTCGATGCGCTGATAGAGGCACTCACCCCGCCTGCTGTCCCATCTATCCATCATGCAAGAGCACTGGCAAGCGTCCTTGTCAGCCATTCCCCGCCCCCTCGGCTTGCGATACTGAGTCCTGTTCTGGCAGGTCTCTGTTCGGCAGACTCCCCGGTAGCTTTGCAAGCTGCAGGATACGACATCCTCGCTGCTTACTGGGAGAACAGCGGATCTGCAGTTCTCACAACGGCTGATCGTCTGACATGCCTGTCTTTGTTCATGGACTTCTCAATCCCGTGGTCGCCGGAGCTTTGGGAGTCCCGGTTCAAGGCACTTGTGGCTCTTATCCACTCTGGGACTGAAACTATTGGCATGGAGCAGTCTCTCCTCAAGGTACTACGCGCATGGATCGAAGGGGCTTTTATTGGCCTGACTGTCGACGGCGTCTCAGCAGAGGAGCGCGGGGAGCGTCAACGCAGTGTGGACGCCATGTTGGCGCTCCTTGTATCGTTGGTCGGCCGACCGGAATTCGTCGCGAGGCTTGCAGAGTCGGATACCGCATCGGTGCTACAACTATTCGGAAACATGATTGACTGGTCATTAAGTGTTGGTTGGGACCATCCGTCGATGCCCAACTCGCCGTTCTCGGACGTTACGCTGGTCAGCCCGACCTCGACAACGCGTATCCCTCTCAAGCACCACCATCGCCATCACTCCTCCGTTTCTATCGCTCAAGTTGGCCAGTCACCTTCTGCAACTGATCTCGCGGTCGAATCGTATCTTGGCTACTTGAGCGTCCGCTTGAAAGCGATTGCACCCATGCATCTGAAGACCATCTTACCCCATCTGTTCAGGTCTTTTGCCTATTACGCCTCTCCGCTACCTCGTCTGTCTCTTACATCCAGCTCCGAGCATCAAAACGATATCGAGAAGAGGATAATGGAGCTTCTCGATTCTCTCGTTACAGGGCCATACTCAGCATCTGTGACTGTCATCCTGAAATATCACCTATACCCTAATGACGATGACGTGGCAACATCCGCTCGAACGTCACTTGGTGCTTTAAGGACGCTTCGTACGTCCATCCGGCGTGTACTCATGGCCCGACTGGCGCGAGCGTACATATCAAGGACAAGCTCCGTCAGTTACACTCCTTCTGGCGCGCCAGGGGCTCTGGAGATCGACCGCGAACTCCTCGACCGTGCGTGGGCGAAGGACGATATAACGAACTGGGATCTCAATCGCTTTCGAAGTGTGCTCTGCGTGGCGATCCGTGAATGGCTGACGGTCGTTCAGACTGTCGAGGATAGTCTACGCCATCCTTGCGAACAAATCCTCAGTGAAGTCGCGGGAATTTTGAAAGACATCACTCAGGCATTCGATGAGATAGGCGACGAGCTCGACTACGAGGAAGTCGAGGCAGTGGGGGATGTGCTCCATGCCCTCACATCATACGTCAAGACCCAGAGGTACGCAGTTCTCGATAATTGCAGGCTTCCACACTCAGCACTACGTTTCAGACATGTAGACGGCGCCCCCATAAGAGTAGCTTTGACACAGACAGATGTCACCACCGGCTTCCTATCGCTGCTTTCGACCCTACTCGCTCAAGATTTAATGGTTTCTCCGCTGCATACCGTTCTTCCTTCGGTCATCCTTTCCATTGTAGAGCACATACCTGATGCCGACACCGCCCACCTTGTCGCTACTATGTCAGAAAGACAAGCTTTCTCTCCCACTACGCCGTCGTGGCTGGATAACTGGAGACTAGTATTGTCTATAGGGGACCTCTACACTAATCACCGCTCTGCCACACGACACGTCATCACTGAGGTGCTCCGCTCTGTCTGGTCATTCGTGAAGGATATCTCTGTCTACCGACGCCCACTGGCTGCCCTTGTGTTCGAAAAGTGGAAAGAGCAATACACCGACTTCAAGGACGATACCAGCGCCATCATCATCTGGCGTGTTCTTGGGGACGAGGTTGTCCTGCGAAACTTGGAGAATGCGGAAAAAGTCAACGGCTTCGCAAGCCCGACGTTTGGCGCAGAGCATTCCGAAGACCCATCGTTTCCTCAAGAGAAAGACACCGTTGCGGAGGATATCCTCACGTTCTTGTCTGAAGTTGCACTCGAATCGTACGAGGAGGACGTGTGGGACTTCCATCAACAAAGCTCCCTGGCGCCGTCGCCGCCTTCTACGCTGGCCTCGTCACATGTGTCTACCTCTCCTATTCTTTCCAGAGTACATTCAGACTACCCAGTTGCGTCTACCTCGAAAGAATCCGGTATCCCGTCGGTGATGTCTCTGCTATCCTCCTTCACGTCTGGTCACTCGTCGAGGTCGCAATCACAGCCCCCGCACGCCGTAGACCCGATGCCTTCGTCAGAGTCCCTAATCGTCACTGCGGAGCACTCGACAATCCCGCGAGCAGTTGGTGCGGTCGTCGCATTAGTCTCTGCATTCAGCCAGCTTGCGTTTGCGTCCTTTGCTGCGTTTGATGGGCATCTCGATCTTGCCGAACGGCTATACAAGACACTCGTCTCGCTCTTGGAAGCCCCGGTGTGCTCTCGCGTCAAGATTGTCGTCTTGCAGTTCTGCATGCGCCTACGGGCAGACCGTGATCACCGCCTATATTACGCTGCTCAAGACTTCGACCAGGATGGCCTTGTCGCTGCATTGGCATCGCTGATTGGTCGCGGTGATAAGCAGAAGGCAGAGAGCGCTGTGGATGATCGTCCTTTGGACGAAATGGAGCTGCGGAAAGCACGGGCCAGGCTACCTCAGCAGGAGCGGATGGGGCGCAGGCTCTCGCGTGGCAGAGGCGGCCAGCCCTCAGCATCGGGATCTAGCCGGAGTCGGTCCCGAGTGGCGTCGCGGATGGTTCCCGTCCCCGCGACTGTCCTTCGCTTGAAACCTCGGGAGCAACTGTGGTCTTTCCCCGAAACTATCACGTTTAGCGTCCCTGCGGAAGCGGACACGCCGAGTTCACGCTTCGCTTCGTACGATCCAGATCACCCTCTCGAGCGACGAGTGCTGCCGCTGTCACATTTCCTCTCGCAGATCGTGACACTCATCAAAACCACTCGAGACTGGGATATACTTTCGTACATCCTGTGTCATCTCCCGTCACAGCTCGCGAATAAACATCTCTTCTGTGGTCCACGGTCTGCTGTGGTTCTCAATGACCTGCTGCAGACGATCTGCAGCGGAATTCTTGACGGCCGATTTGCGGGCTCGATTGAGCGGTGGCCTGACGGCGTAATCGCAAGGGACGCACAAGGACTGGCATATCACACTCTTACCGTTCTTATCAGCTACAAACGGTGCTTCAAAGAGATTCAACTGCGTCACATGCTCATCGAGGCCTTCCTTGCAGGCTTGAACGGCTCTCCCTCCACGATAAAATGTTGTCTCAACGCCCTCTCCCTATCCGCCTTCGAGCTGCAGCCGTCTATGACCAAATACCTTCCTCGCATCCTGGAGAAACTATCACAGATCATGTCAAACCCGACGATGGCTGTCCATATCATCGATTTCCTCGCCATCGTCGGATCTCTACCCACCCTCTACAGCAACTTCACTGAAGGTGACTACAAGATGGTGTTCGGTGTCGCGCTGCAATACCTGCAACAACACAACCGACCAGAGTCGCACCAAGCAATCTCATGGGCCCTCGCGCAGCATGTTTGCATCATGTCGTACTACATTGTTTACCTCTGGTTCCTCGCAGTCAAGTTGCCCGATCGCCCACGGCACATTCGGTACATCACTCGACAGCTGCTTCTTGCAAACGAGGGTCGCGATGAGCTCGACGAGCCGACCGAGGTCTGTTTTGACTGGCTGGCGCGGTACACATACGCGAGTGCAGATCCTCGTCCTGCACAGTCGATGCTTGACGACATCATTATGCACCCCACCGCTGCAGCTACGATACCAGAGCCTGCGCTTGCGGAGAAGACATGGATTCTTGGTAACTCTGTCGTCACAATCCGTGCACTTGCAAAGCGTGGTTGGGTGGAAGTCGTTTCGCGCCGCGCCTCGGGAATGTCGAAATTCCTCTGCAGGGCGGAGAACGTTCCAATGATCACACCCGGCGACGTCGACCCCGATCTTCTCTCAGTCTGTGCAAGCTTGACTATGGATCGGCCCGTTGACGGCGAGCCTGAGGATGAGGAAGTACTCGAGGTGCGTCACAGGGGTCCTTGTGCCGTTATTGCCCGTCCTCAACTACAAATACAGGAAATACGACATATTGCTGATGAGAAGATGAACATTCCACGACCGGACCCAATCACCGGCTACGTGTGGTCACGGTCTGCCCCGTCACAGAGGAGAAAAGAGGTCGCTATTGATCCCAGCTTCTTCGCCTTGCAGTTGTCATCGTACCCGGATAACAAGCCTTCGACGCTTGGACGTCTTGTCAGCGACTCCTCTAGACTTCCCGCATTCTTCCGTTCCATTGATCGCATGCCGGTCATTGACACTCACAAGGTCGGCATCATGTACGTCGCTCCTGGCCAAAGCAACGAAAAGGAGATTCTGGAAAACACACATGGCTCGCCTGCCTATACGCGTTTCCTAGAAGGTCTTGGCCGTCTAATCCACCTACGCGGACAGGTCGACGTCTACGCCGGAGGCCTAGATCCTGATGAGGATGGAGAATATGCATACGCCTGGTGGGACGACATAGGGCAGGTGTTGTACCACACAGCGACTCTCATGCCGAATAGCGAAGAAGGATATACGAACAAGAAGCGGCACATTGGCAACGACTACGTGCGAATAGTATGGAATGACTCGGGATTTCCATACAAGTTCGACACGCTCTCAACGCAGTTTCAGTTCGTGAACATCGTTATCGAACCTCACTCGCGCGGGGCGATCGCCGCCTTTTCGGACAACTTGCATGAGAACGAATACTTCAAGGTCGTGCTACAACGCGCACCGGGAATGCCTGAATTCACACCTCTCGGAGAGTTCAAGCTCATTAGCGCGGAGAAGCTACCTCTTCTGGTTCGACAGCTGAGTCTGTTGACCGACTGGTTCGTAACGGTGTACCAGCATACCCAGAATGACACCGCTCAGGTGGAGATGGTAACTAACTGGCGGTCGAGGCTGCAGGCCATCAAGCGATTCCGAGGGCAGGTCGCAGTGCCGACCGTGGCGGAAAGGGTTGAGGGCATTATGGGCCAGGAGGCCTTCAGGGATTTTACTGCATCTTTCTGACGTGTGTAGCTCATAGTTTGGTGTATCCATATGTTGCAATGTATAACTATGAAGGCTCTCGTCTAACAGTGAGCGAAAGTACGAGCTGGGTTGATCACATATGTTGATCACCCGAGCTCAAATTGCTATCTCTCAACGAAGCCTAGTCCTCTGCTCACTGAGTCACTCTGCGCGGTTGGGAATACCTTGAGTATTTTACCTCCAATGAATCTGACATATTCAGCCGTTCTTGGGCCAGGCCGCGAAACCAAGAATACATTTCTTCTAGCTAGTCTGAACAGAGATCAATGACCTCCACTCCTGATGGTGGTATTCGTGCGGGTTTGTCGTTCTGCCGAGTCTTCTGGGCCTTGAACGTATCCCGCAGGTCTTTCGACCGTGGCTTTGGGGCAGGGGGTCCATCAGAGTCGCTCAAAATTTCAACAATCTCCGGATTCTTCATCACTGCACGGCGCGGGCGCGTGGATGGCTTCACCGGTTCCAGGGCAGGGAGCACACCAGCGTCGACAACGCGTGTGGGACTGGTGCTCGACGAGCGTGGACTTGCATGCTTTCGCGACTTCCGCGGCGACTTGTTGGGCTCTTCGGTAGACTGAATAGGGGTGGTTGGGCGTAGTGGCCGTGGGCGACGGTGCGGTGTCGACGACGGAGGTGTCGTGCACCGTGGTGCGATATCTTCTTCAGACGATGCACAGGAGGGCTCAGACATTGGAAAGGGTGCGATCTTCCAGGAGCTCACGCGCGCCAGGTGTGAAGGACAGCGAGACGGGCCTGCTTCGGGTAGGGTATCATTCACCACGGGGACGTTCGTCAACGGTTCTATCGGCAAGCTGGTCTTGGAGTTATGTAGACTCTGACTGTTCGGGGCCTGTCCTGTAGTACTGCGGTCAGGTTCGGGTGACGTTCTGGTGGAACCCAAGGAGCGCATACGCCCAAGGGAGGGCCGACGCGTAACAGTCGCGGCACGGCGCTCCCTTGGTACGGTTAGATCTCTGAAAACGCTGTACTCGTCATCATCTGACAGTGGCGCCGTCGTGACCGCGGTCGTAGGAGCGTATTCGGTCTCTACGGCAATCTCGCCGGGTTTGGGCTTCGTCAGGTCCTTGACAACCCGTACCTCGTCGCCTATATCAAATAGCTGGGCAACTCTGCGCGTGCTGCTTGCCGCAACTGTGTCCTTGCTCTTTGTTGCCCGCGCCTCCTGACCCCTTCGCACAGCGGGCGCCGCATTGGTCGCCTTCGCCACACGGAGTTCCGCAGGCACGGTACTTTTTACCGCCTTGAAGAAGTTATTCATCTGCGGCGCAGGTCGGCTGCTAGCGAGGGAAACCGCAGGCGGTTCGACAGCCTCTGCACGTGGCTTGCATGGCGTAACATTTGGTGTACACGCTGCGCTAGTCATCCGCACATCTTCGTCGTCGTCGCTGGCATACGCAGTCTTGCTCTTGCTGGCAACCCGCGATGTGCCAGCAGTCCTAGAACGCCCGCGGCCACGACCCTTAGCAGTCTTGCGTTGTTCCTTCGCGGCCTTCGCGTCTTCAAAGGCACGCACCAACTCCGGCTCGCCAGCCGCGACCATGCACGCGGGCATCCAGTACCGCTTAGGGGCCGTCTCGTCAAAGCTTGTGCCTTTCTTTCCCTCACCTTCTAAATCCTGTATGTCCTCGTCATCACTCCAGTCGGTGGTCGGTGCGCTGCGTCGACCTTCGATTCCTGCCTCAGCAGCGCGAATCAGAGAGCGAGGATCGATCTCCAAGCGATATTCGAGAGTATGATCCGTCGTCGCATGCTTGCGCGCCGAGGTAATCTTAAGGATAAGAGGCTGTGATGGTGTCTCGAGCTCTTCGTCGGCGTCACCTGCGGTCTATGTTAATACGATGAAGATGTACACGCCGCGAAAGCAAACCTCGGGCGCGTGATAGGCCTAGTTGACCAAGACGCAATGCCGTAGCTGTTGCTGGAGTGCCTGCAGGAGAACCTGAAGATAGTCAAGCATCCTCCCCAACATACCCATATCATGAAAAGTTACTGACTAGTATCACGGATGATAGCCTTTCTCCGGATCCTCCGGCATACGATTCCTTCCCAGAGCCAGCTGGAGAAGCGTTTGACTATCCGGTCCCGCCAGCCCCATTCAAAGTAGTCTTCACAAACTTTGGCAATGGCCTTGACGCTTGGGTCTCGATCCCAGACGATGCTATCGCACAAGTTTCGTGCAGTCTCCTCCTTGGCCCGCTTAACGATATCCGCTAGTGCTGCGCCCGTAGCAGTTGGGTTAGCTCGCACGGCTTTTGCGATGGCGCGCTCTTCGCTTGTGACAGGATTAATGTACGCCATGAGCACATCGACGTCTGGGAATGCGCTGCCGAGTGCAATAAGATTTGACGCAGCCTTCAAGTTGCGCTTGGAGAGGAACTTGCGCGAGTTGGTACGGAGCTCGTCGGCGATCTCGGCGCGCCAGCTCTCGAGAAATGCGTCGAGCTCGCGTTTTTCCGCACCGGAGAACGAGACCTTCGTCTTCTTGCCTTCCACATGCTCAACGCTCAGTGCAAGCGATCGAACCTTAGCGACCAGGGTGCGGCCGTACCCCGCCTTCGCCAGCCCAACGGCCGTGGGGATGCCGCAGTTATTCAGGCCGGGGTGGTAGTCCCCTCCGCTAAGAAGCGCGACGAGAATGAGATCCTCGTAGGTGAGGCCAACGTCTGGATGCGTTTGAATGGAATCGGATGTATATGTCATGGTATGATTTTTCGTAGCCTGGGTATGTGAACGGTTTCCCGAGAGGGTATCCGAGGGACTATGGGGGCGTTAGGTTGAGAAAGGTGCAAAGAAGGAGTTTACGCGCTTTCTGACTATCATATGTGCTCCAAAAACCAGCGTATCGACGTCGTCGGACAGGACAGCGTCAATAACACCAATGCGATTCAGGTATGCGAGTTCTGCCTCTGCTTCGCCAGGGGCCTATTGGACGTTCAGGTTTCAGAGTCAAGACGTTTGGCAGCAGACACACCGTGCGCCATTCGAAACCAAATGCCTCGACCATCCTCTTCATACCATCGACCATCCAATGTGGCTTCTTGTCTATTGTCTTCCCGCGTTTGACGTCCGGGCGCATAGGTCCATCGAACACGAACAGCGGAAGGAGCGGCAGCTTGAGAATGCGAGTTAGACGGAAGAAGATGGTGCGAAGTTCCGGATTCTCCCCCTCTTTGCCGTACGTGGAGTGCACAAACCAGATGGAGGCGTCGATTCCGACACGCAGAGCGCGGAAGTTACGGGTAGAAAGGGAGTCATTGAAGCCATCGAGAGCTATTGCAGTGAAGGAGCGACTTGTACCTGCAGGGCGCAGTACATCCCAAAGGCCCGTCACGCCCATCTCGTCGTTGACGAGTGACAAGCCTTCAACCGTGACGGGGGCTTTCGCGGGTGTCACGAACACATGCTTGCCCGTCACGGCGTGCACGTCACGTACTGTTAGGCGCCCCAAAGTCGGTCACACTGAGCTTGTGGTCGGCTTGTGACTGACACACTAGGCCTTTACTCCCAGTGAAAACCTGTTCCGCGGTGAGCCATTGGAGGCCATCGTGGGGTATTGCATCCACTGTGAGCTGTCTGGACTTTGTCAGCAGATACGTGCAAGCACGTGTCAGAGACAGATCAGAGTGATGTGCCCCAATGTCTGTATTGAGCGTCAACTGGTGGAGTGCAACATGACATGAAGTGACGCACTGTGCTTCTCTTCTAGCCACCTGGCCATGTCATTACCATTGTCTTGGCTCAATAGAACACCAAAGTTGGACTTTTTCCCTCTCTTGTGCTCACAACCACGATGAAGTGTTACGAATGCACTGACAAATATTTTTCCTTTGCTTACTCATTATCGTTGTATTATTACTCAGCCAGTTTTCGCCTTACTAATGTCGCTGTCCCTTCCTTAGTTATAGGCTAGGTTAGACGTATATAAGGCCAGAACTCTCGTCTCCTTTTCTCTAAGCTAGTATTTGTCGCGGAGCAGAGGCTCAACGCTACACGAGGGAGGGCGAATGGGGAGGTCAACGACGAGGGAGGGCGAATGGGGAGGTCGACGACGAGGTGCAGCGGAGCGTATCACGCAGCGACGAACAAACTTGTACAGCTGTCCATATTGACCAAGGTAATATTAGCACTGTAACTACAATACAAACATCGGGCTTACCTGTCCGTATTGACCAAGAGGTCGAGATGACAGACAGGAGCGAGGGGAGCTACCCTTATATACTACAGGTCCTTTAGGGCAGGCTATACGATTACATAAGCTAATGGGCAGCGCTCAGCATAGCCAGCGAGGCTGCGACGCGGGCTGCACGGCGAGGCTGTGCTGGGGCTATGTCACGAGGCTGTGTCAGCTGGCAGTGTCTCGAGGCTGCATCGGGCCAAGGCTGTGTCATCAGAATGATCAGCTCGGCGTGTCTCGGCAAGGGGAGTCATCAGGGATGACAGTGCCTCCTCGGCGATCCGGGGAACCGGTTGCAAGGCAGACCGGTGATCCGGGCAGTGTCTGAGCGCGCAGCGGGATGCGCTGGCGTCTAGGGGTGATGCGCCATCAGGGCGCTGGCGCTGAGTGGCCAGGCGCTGAGTGTGGGCGGCTAGGACTCCAGACGGCGCGAGGGCTGCTCGCCCGTTGGATTAATCGAGGAAAATAGCCAAAAATCGGCGAAAAATAGGGCAGCACCGTCACATCCGTGACAGTATCTTGTATTCCCATCTAGAATCTACCTCATTCTCGACTCTTACATTATACTAGCTTCCCCCACGTTTACCCTTCGACGGGACACCCCTCGAAGATGTCTCAAGAACCAATACCCAATCCTTACCTCGAGCGGTGCAAGACGTTCATACACTACTATTGCCCAACCGAAAGAAGAGACGAATATCGCGTAAAGAACAGAGAAGGGACACCTGTCATCTACACATGCAACTTACAACCATGCCCATGGCGAGTAATACGAGCAGCACCTCATGATCGACTTCTCGTAGGAAAACAAGCCCCAACCGAGGGGCAACTCGAGCAGTTCGCCAAGATAGGAAGACAACTATACCGAACGATACTAAACTTATACGGAGAAGGAGACTACCTCGAGGAATCTGAAACATCCCTGCAGCAGGAACGCCACCACATGATACACAACCTAAGCGCAGACGACCTTGCGGAAAGCATCCAACAGAAGATCTTCACCACAGCCCCACTGTCCCCGGAAGAAGTAGAGAGGGCCATCATAGCAGCCATCCACAACAAGGAGAATCTGGGAGGAGATGGGGGATCCGGAGACCCATCCGGAGGTGGTGGAGGAAACCCATCCGGAGGAGATGGAGGAGATCCATTCGAAGAGGAAGGAGGAAACCCATCTGGAGGACCACCTGGAGGACCACCCAGGGGACCACCTGGAGGACCACCTGGGGGACCACCTGGAGGACCATTCGGGGGCGGAAACCCAGTGGGGCCCCCACCTCAAGGAGGGTTACCTCCCGACATCATCAGACAGTTACTCGACATGTGCAACGACGCCGACATCGCCAGACCTCAAACCTTCAAGGGCGACCCGAAACAAGTGCGAAACTTCGTTCACCAATGCGAAATTTACTTCGAAGCCAAGCCTTCCAAGTTCAACACAGAAGCAAAGAAGATCGTATTCGCTAATTCACTCATGGAAGACGGTCAGCACCAGGCACCACGGACCTGGTCGATGATGAAGGAACGATGGTACCTTCGGACCGGCTGGCCCACGTGGGCCCAATACGCCCAAGAATTCCTCTCCCGATACCAACCTACCGACCACCGTGCAGATGCATTTACCGCGTTAAAGAAGTTAAAGCAAGGAAGGGGATCAGTCCGCGACCTCAACACCAAGTTTGATGCATGCCTTGTCGAAGCCGAAATCGACATTACCGATGACGACGCTACACGTCCCTTCATCACAGACTACAAGGCGGCACTAAACAAGGACGTTCACGACATGACCCTACCCCAAGTAGTCGCAGAAAGACGACGACTCTATGCCACTGAGACTCTTCGCCTCTGGCAGGATATCGCCCAAGGCATTGACGCCGCCATGCACCCGAGCCACGACACCGGTCATAAATCGACACCCAAAGACCCTAACGTGATGGATGTCGACGCTATAACCACAAAGAACAACATCAAATGCTTCACCTGCGGACGATTCGGACACTTCGCACGCGAATGCCGGTCTGGAGGACGGGGTCGAGGACAAGGCCGAGGAAGAGGACGAGGAGGAGGCAGAGGAGGAAACCAATTCCAGTCCAACAGAGGAGGATGGAACGGACAGACAAACGGACGACAAACTAACGTCGTTGAAGCTGAAACCGGCACCCAGGCCGGCAGCCCCCAGCAGCCGCAACAAGACCCGTTCGAAGCCACGAAACGAACTATCCGAACGCTGTCTAAAGACGAGGCTATCAAATGCCTTGACGGGCTGATGGAGGAATGGGCCAACAACAACCCAGACGAGGGTTTTCAGCAGTGAGGAGAACGCCAGCTGTTCATCCTCAACGATACTCGATTTCTTCTGTACTAGTAGCCGATATGAAGAACCAGTCAATGAAGATCCCCGTTATCATTGAATCGAGTACCAATGCTGGAAACAAAGTCACTACCCTCATTGACTCTGGAGCTCAAGGAAAGTTCATCGACCGAACGGTCGTCTGGCGGCTTGGACTTCGGGAAAAACCACTTCGACAACCAATACCAGTGTACAATGTAGACGGAACTCCGAATCAACTAGGGAATATCCGCAACTATGTCGAAACCCATGTCACCATCGGACCCAAGATCGTAAAGGAACAGTTCCTCGTCACACACCTCGGTAAACAGGAAGCCATCCTGGGAATCGATTGGCTGCGAAAACACAACCCTCGTATCGATTGGAAGAAAGGAACCTTGGACTTTTCAGTCCCGCGACCCACGATTGAAGAACTACCAGACGAAGAGGAACAAATAATCCAAGTTGCTAGCCAGGACGAAGAAGAACTCCTCAAGACCCACATACTGGTCAAACGAGTAGGAGGGCACCTTCCAACTAGAGGAAGCAGCGAAGCTGCCGGGCTCGACTTGTCATCCACCATTGACTGTGACATCCCACCTCGCTCGCGAGTAAAAGTCCCAACAGGAATTAAGGTTAAACCTCCGACAGGAACTTACGCACAGATCGCACCACGAAGCGGCCTCGCTCTCAAAGGCGTCGATGTCGCAGCAGGGGTTGTGGATCGGGATTACACTGGAGAACTTCAAGTTATACTGGTCAACAACACGGACAATTCGTTCCACGTCCAAGCAGGAGATCGAGTAGCTCAACTCATTACCGAGCAAATTTGCCTCCCGCAGGTACAAGAGGTAGAGAAACTCGACGACACGAAACGAGGGGAACAGGGTTTTGGCTCGACAGGCGTAAAATTACAGGACAAATTCCAACACCTGCTAAACATTGCTATACGAGCAGTAAGAGTCGCACAAGACCCTGATGCACCCCCGGAGTTCTTTATCGGCACAACGGAATTCGCAGGACTACACACGGACGCTGACTTTGTGGCATTTTATAATCCTGGTGATCCCACGGTCTACACAGTACCCATCGGCTCTACCGCAGCACAAACCATCTGGGACCTACAGATCAACGCAAAAATCAACCCGGCTATGGCACTCGCACAAGAAGACGGAGCACAAACGAAACCTAAGGATATTCCGTCGTACCTCGCCAAGTATCAACACGTCTTCGAGAAACAAGCATCCGAACGGTTCCCTGAATCCCGACCTTACGATCATGCTATCGACCTCAAACCCGACTTCTTGCCCAAAGATTGTAAGGTTTACCCACTGTCGCCACTGGAAGAGGAAAAGATGAACGAGTTTATCGACGAAAACCTCCGCAAAGGTTACATCCGACCGTCAAAGTCTCCTATGGCATCACCCTTCTTTTTCGTCAGCAAAAAAGATGGCAACCTCCGACCCTGTCAAGACTACCGATACCTTAACGAAGGAACGGTCAGGAACGCGTATCCTTTACCCCTCATCTCCGACCTCCTCGATCAGGTCAAAGGATTCCACAAGTTCACCAAGATGAACCTTCGCTCGGGTTATAACAACGTTCGAATCAAGGTTGGGGACCAGTGGAAAGCAGCGTTCAAAACGAAACGCGGACTATTCGAACCTACCGTCATGTTCTTTGGTCTCTGCAATTCACCCGCGACGTTCCAAGCCATGATGAACGACATCTTTGGCGATATGCTTGGTGAAGGATGGCTCAAGATCTACATGGACGATATCCTCATCTGTGGCCACGATGACGAAGACCTGCAACAAAAGACGTTACGGGTAATTGAACGTTTAGCGCAGAACAATTTATTCGTCAAACCGGAGAAATGCGACTTCCACGTCGCTCAAGTCGAGTTCCTTGGAATGATCATCTCACATAACCAGATCCTTATGGACCCGGTCAAGGTGAAGGGCGTTCTCGAGTGGCCTACACCAACCACCGTCAAACAGGTCCGAGGGTTCCTGGGATTCGGCAATTTCTACCGAAGGTTTATCGACCATTACTCTGACATCGTACGACCCCTCGTCGAACTCACCAGGAAGGACGTACCCTTCTTTTGGTCCCCAGCGTGCGAAGAAGCCTTTCAAGAACTGAAAAGACGGTTTACCTCGGCACTGGTGCTCATGACTCCAGATCCATTGAAAGCGTTCGTTCTCGAATGCGACGCCTCGCTTGTCGCGACAGCGGCGGTCCTACGCCAACAGGATTCGAATGGTGAATGGCACCCCGTGGCGTACCTCTCACAAAGCTTGTTGCCCGCGGAACGCAATTACGAGATATACGATCGGGAACTGCTTGCGATCGTTCGAGCACTCGAAGCCTGGCGCCACTATCTCCTGGGTGCAAAACAACCGGTCCGCATCCTCACCGATCATAAGAACCTGACGTACTTCCGGTCCCCTCGACGCCTCAACCGACGACAAGCGCGATGGCACCTTTTCCTGTCGCAGTTCAACTTCTCTCTGCATCACTGTCCGGGCACGCAACTCATTCAGGCTGATGCCATGACCAGGACCCTACACCCCAGCCATACCGCAGATGACAACGTTGACCTCATACTTCTACCGGACGAGCTCTTTCACACTCGCAGGATCCATTCCCTGTCTCTAGCCACCAGCATGTTAGCAAAGGATGATGACGACATCCCAGTCCATGATCACCCGGTTGATCTTGATCTCCGACGATTCATCCAATCGACCCTCGACGGCGATGAATTTGCCATGAAGATCCTTGCAGCCCTGAATGACCCGAATCTCCCGATGCCAGTTCGCACCGAGCGACCTGACTGGACCATGGATGGGGGGCTGTTGTTCTATCGCGACAAATGCTACATCCCTGAGAACACCGCCCTTCGGCGACGAGTGGTAGCCCTCTATCATGATTCCCCAGTATCAGGACACCCTGAACGATTCAAGACGGCCGAACTGGTACTCCGCGATTTCTACTGGCCGGGCCTACGATTCTTTGTTTCAGCGTATGTCAAAGGCTGCGCCACATGCCAACAGATGAAGGTTAACACGCATCCCACGAAATCACCGTTGCAACCCATCAAAGGGACAAAGCGTGACCGGCCATTCGCCTTCGTTACCTGTGATTTCATCACGCACCTCCCGCTGTCCAAGGGTTTTACTGCTCTTATGGTCGTGGTCGACCATGACTCTACGAAGGGGTAATTCTTATTCCATGCACGGAGAAGACCGACGCCACAATGACAGCCACGTACTACCACGACAATGTCTTTCGGCGGTTTGGCATGCCAGACGTCTTCCTCTCAGATAGAGGCCCACAATTTAACTCACGATTCATGGAGGAACTCTGGAAGCTGACAGGAACCAATCAACGAATGAGCACGGCATACCACCCTCAAACGGATGGCGAAACTGAACGAATGAACCGCGAAATCGAATCCTACCTTCGGATATTCTGTTCAAATCACCCACACGATTGGTCCGACTACATCGTCAATATGGAATTCGCGTTCAACAACCGAGAACACTCAGCCACGAAGCAATCACCATTCTTTCTGATGTACGGATCTCATCCGGTGGCATTCCCGACGCAATTTGCAAAATCCAAGGTTCCGTCAACTCTCGAATGGTTCCGCAGACGACAGCGTGCACAAGAGGAAGCCAACGCGGCGATGGATTACGCAACAGCGCAGATGGCGGGCCGAATATGCCGACACTTCGAACCATTCAAAGAAGGTCAGAAGGTTTGGTTGGAAATGACTCACCACGAGGACGGCTACCCGTTCAAGAAGTTTGCACCCAAGAGACACGGGCCGTACAAGATCGAGAAGGTTCTATCTCGCCTCGTGTACAAGCTGAAATTCCCGAAAACAACAAAGATCCACCCCGTGGTACACGCGTCTCTCTTATTAGCCTATCACGAAATGGTGCAGCACGGGAAGAACTTCTTGACACCACCACCTGACCTTATCGACGGACATGAGGAGTACGAAGTCGAAGCCATCTTAGCAGACAGACCCTGGGGCAACGGAAGAAGATACCTAATAAGGTGGAAAGACCAACCAACGGCAGAAAACTCATGGGAACCCGAGTCACATCTGACCAACGCCAAGGAACTTCTCGAGGAATATAAAAAGACGCGAGGTCTGAAAACTGGTAGACAGCAGCCTCCACCACTCAACGCAGCTACACCCCGCTCCCAACACTCAGACTCAGAATCGACATGTCATCCCCCACGTCTTCCAGCAACACCACCGCTGTCAACAACGTCGACAAGCAGGTCGTCAAGGACACCGTCACGTTCCCCAACAACTTCGAGATCTCCGCCATCGACTTATGCAATGACACACACCAACTCACCCGTTACCTCCTCATCCACCACCTTCTCCACCGTATCCCCGACAACGTCGGTGCCACCACAAACAAAGGTCACATCCGTGGCTTCATCCTCACAGCATTCGACAACTTCCACAAGCACGACAGAGTCAACATTGTCAGCCACGCCCTCCGAGAATGGCAAAAGGAACTCAACGAAGCCAAACAGCACAACCTCGACGACCCCCTCCATCAAACAAGCAAGAAGCTTGAAGCCGACAGTCACTGGGTCGAGGTCATCCGCAACCAATATGTCACCCCTGGCAACACACCCGAGCCCTCTCCCGAGTCAATCCCTATCCCCGAGCCTATGGTCGTCGACCAACCCGCACCCTTTACCCTCGACCACTGCCCTGACGCATACGCGCTCCTCATGGAAGACCTCTACAAGCAACTCGACAAAAGAGCCAGCCCTCCTCACCCCCGCGAGTGCATCACCAACATCTTCCACCACGATCACACCGCCGAAGCGCTACGAGCTGAGGCAGCAAAGAAGGCCCCCTGCGCGCTATATGCAGGTCTTGCACAGCTCAACGTTAACCTCGCCCAACGCATCAACGATCTCGACGAAGAGATCGACGGCATCCACGCAACACTCCGAGGAACAGTCATGCAAATGGACATGGCCATCAGCAACAAGATGCAGCTTGTTCGAGAAACCAAGGCGAACCATGACACTCTCCTGCATGAGTTCGCCCAGGGCAACGACAACGTCCGAGCCCTCGTCGCGGGAGTTTGGGACACGTACTTCGATCATCCCACCGGCGAGACACTCGAACGAGGACAGCTCGCCAGGCTCAAATGCACCGCGCAGCATCGGGGCCATCCTCAACTCAACCTGCGCCGTCGATCATCTGCGCAACCTGAAGCCGGCCCGTCCAACATCATCCCCACCCCACGTCGCCGTCACCATCGCAAGGGCAAAGGACGGGCCCCTCCAGCTGGAGCAGAGGTCATTGACGTTGATGCTATTAAAGAGGAGGCTTGAAGAATCTCACGGGGTTCGATCGTCGAGGAGGAGCTAATGTTACGAATGCACTGACAAATATTTTTCCTTTGCTTACTCATTATCGTTGTATTATTACTCAGCCAGTTTTCGCCTTACTAATGTCGCTGTCCCTTCCTTAGTCATAGGCTAGGTTAGACGTATATAAGGCCAGAACTCTCGTCTCCTTTTCTCTAAGCTAGTATTTTGTATTCCCGTCTAGAATCTACCTCATTCTCGACTCTTACATGAAGCACAAACAGAATACTACCAGTGAAGACAGTGAACTGAAACGAGTGCCAAAGAAGACCAGACGAAAGAGGTGTGACTACATCTGTACCTGCTCAAGGAAGTGCCAAAGATCGATTGTTCTAATAAGCTGGACCTGGCGTCAACACCAATGCTAGCCAGATGAAGATAAGCAGATGGGTCAGAACATGAACTCAGTCATTGGGATGGAAGCTATCCCTTTCATATCACCTGCGTGCAAGGCATGGAGGGCTGCATACAACGAGTCTAATGGGTAAGGGACCAGAAATGTCCCTCATCATAACAAAAGCCAGGTGAGCAAAGGGTGCTGCTTCACCTTTATGGGCTTCTACTAAGTACATTCAATGTAGATACATGCACCTGCCACAGAAGCAGATGCATAGGAACATAGTGAAGCATCCAATAATAACACTGACCATTTGGTGTGTAGACTCACTGTGTATACTACCATTTGACTCACATTTGTTAGGATGAAGTTCCAGCTTGAACAGATGAGCAGGTTGATTATTTCAGCTCAAAGGGCTCTCCCGCACCTGGAAGCAGTGCGAATAGGTCTGCCCATGTGCAGGGCTCACTCGAGGGTGCAAAATACAATGTGCTACTTGAGATACTCCTCAAGGACACTGAGGACAAGGACCCTGTACAACAAGATGCAAAGTTTGTCCATTTCAAGGCTGACTTACCACCAGAAGGACTTCAAACTGAAAATCCTGGTGCTCCACTTGATATATGCCTCATAGACCTTCAGATTGCCCAGAACTTTGTTGAGGCTGTCCAGAACGCCACACTAGACAAAGAGAAGCTACCGGAGGGCGTCCTGGACTGCATCTGGCACTGTTCATTCTCTTGCCTTTTTCTTGACCTAGAGCATGACAAGGTATCACAAAAATGTGCTACCCTAGCACCTATACACCAAACCAACCAGCAATACTCACTGGCAAAGGTTTACTTGGACTACAAAGGGTGTAGCCAAGCTTGAAGACGAGGTATAAAGACTAGAGAGGTGAGATGCGATGAGATTGAAGCTGGGGAGGCGCCCCCAGCCCTCAGGGTTTACATACATGTGCACCAGGTCCCCAAGGACCGGTGTTCAGGGTCCTAGCTATCTAATACCTACTACACTATTGGCTAGTACCCTACAGGCATTTCTACATTCTCCAACATGTTTCTATATCAGTAAAACTACAACATGTCTTTTGGCACTTGCTTGACTTACGTCTTTTGCGGCAAGGTCTTTGCTCTTTTGTGGCAGGTCTTTGGTCTTCTAGTGAGCGTGCATTTCGAACTTCTGGATATACTTGGCACCCAATATGGAGCAGCTGACATACCGAGTGGGGATTGAGATATTGGACCTGCATGTGAGTGTAGGCGTCTGAGCAATACAGCAGACATAATTCTGTTAGAGAGGCGAGGCACTGCAACGCAATATGCGCACTGCAGGGTTAGGCTGCTGCACAGCCTGAGCGTCACTGTGACTGCGCTTGTAGGCCCCCTGGCACCACGGACCTGGTGCACTTCACATCACAGCAGTTGGTGCTCAAGCCAGTCATATGCATCATTCTTGTGGGACTACATGAGTATTTTTGTTCCGCTATGACACTAGTATAGAACCTCGTCTAGTACATGGAGTAAAATCCATCAATATGCCACTTCATGTGCATGGTGGTCCACAAATCTATTTACATAGAAAGCCCGAAATGTGTCGAGACTGTCCGTATGATCTAGTGTTCGTGGTACAAACCTGTCACCAAACACGGGCAGCAAGTGCACAGCTTGCACAATGGTATCGATGTGAACAATGGTCTTGTAGCGTTGCCCACCACAGTAGATGTCAGGCTCAACAATCCACATTCTGGTGTCCTCACATGGAGACGCTGATGCACCCTGCACGCCGCTGCACCCACCGACACGTCATAACTCGTGTCTCCCGTGCTTCGCAGTGTCAGCTGATAAAGCTGAAGCCGAGACGGTCGCACCATGTGCTCACCTGAGTCCTCCCGAACACGTCGCAACCAACATGTCAGCGCTCCGAGTCACGCACCCGATGCCGAACCCCTGCCGAGCACCTCGCCACATGGGTCCCACGCCACATCCGAGCAGCACCTGCTCGGCCCAAGTATTTGCCCGCACACCAGACCTCGCTGCCCGCTGCAACTCTCCCACAGTCCTCGCGGTATCGTCGCCGACGCCTCGCAGGTTTTGTTAAGCAGTTTCACCGCCGTCGGATGGTGTAGGAACATGGTACTGTATAGTTCTGACATAGGGTGGCTGAGTAGAGTAGTATAAAATACCTTTCCTGTCGTAGATAGCATCGAACAAGTTCCCCTCTTGCCATAAGCCTTACACGCGTGTCTGCGAACCTCGTCCAGTGACTCCTCTGCACCTCGCGACCTCGCCTGCGAACTTGTCCCTGCGAACCTTGACTTCACCCGAGCACCCAAGCCGAGCGAGCGACCTTGCGAGCCTCGGCCTCCTCCTCGCGCCTTGCTCTCCCCCTTCTCGCCTTCTACCACCCACTTGCTCGCTGACCGCGGCTCGCGTTTAGTGTTACTAACAGCTTTATTTCTTTTTATTCTAGGTACAACTGGTCGCTTCGGTCCCCATAGTCGCGCTCACCCCTACTCCGACTGCTCACGTGCCCTCGGCTGATACCTATCCCGTTCCTCTCTCTCTCTCTCTCTCTTTCTCTCTCTCTCGACGTTCCCCCTTTCTTTTGGCCTAGCCGCGCGCAAGCGCATCAACACGGCGATGGGAGAGAACCATGTCACCAACGCACAGTCCAGGGTGAGCCCGTGGTACTTGAAAGAGAAGAAAAGAAGCACACGCGCAGCGTGTAGACCTGCAAATCCTGATACAGATGAGTCAGCATCCAGATAAACACAGTTGTGACGTTCTGGACCGCTGCGCCACAAAGAAACTGATCGGATGGGCTCACGCTGCATGCCAGAAGTGCCAGACCAGTCGCTCGGTGCATAGTACATTGCAACAGCAGACGAAAAGACCGTGACGTGGGATGGGGCTTTTGGGCAGAGCGCAATGTCAACATTGCAACCTGACATGACAGCATTGGGGTATAGCATGTCATACAGGTAACGGCGGATGAGGTGTGGGAGTGTAGAATGCCCGAAATGGTGTGAAAGTCGTTCAAGATCTCGTGACAGTTCGCGGACTAGGCCTCATGAGCACATGAGGTTGAACAGAGAACAACAGACATACCTGGACAGCGAGCTAAAACAACCTCAGCCTGCAACTGGTCTCCATCTACTGCCCCTTCATCGTCATTCTCGGTCTCAATGTTCTCTGAGTGTATGCACGATGCAGGAAGTGATGGAGGTGTTGGAAAGTGGGCAAGGAGGTCAGGAAGCAGTCCGTTGAGGGGTCCTTGAGTGTTCAGGTCGACACAGAATGCGGCTAGCTTGTCGAGTCGCTGATTGGTAACAAGTATCTGCGATAGCGCGTTATGCTTGCTAGAGCATCGGTACAGCTTCTTGATAGCTTTGATGTGCTTTGACTCAGTGATAGATGAACAGAGGCCATTAGAGGCGCCGAAAAGGAGGATAAGTCAGCGGTAGTGGATGAGGGAGTGTTGGTGCGGAAGAGATATCCCGTCGAGTCGAACACCTTCGGCAATAAACACTTTCCGTTCACAATGCAAGTGTGCGAGCACATCATTAATTGTGTTAAGTGTGTTCTTGTCGATAATGTCTTGCCAGACAAGGTAGCAGAAATCGAGAAACGCACTAAATGCATGCACAATCCCTGCGGGAACATGGCCAGCAATTGCCGGAAGGTATACCTACCATGTATAGCATTAGTATGTGCCCATGACCATGCCATTCTGTAGTAATGCAGGGCAGTATATTACATACCTTCATGAGGGCTTTCGAGTTGTCCCCAGTCCACTATTTGAATCCACAGCCCTCAAGGAATCGATGTAGTCATGGGAATGCTGGTGCAAGAGTGATGCTATACGCGGACAGGCCGGATGAACACAGAGACATCGATATGAAGTTCAGCTGGCTTATCGGTGGCCTATATCTGTCATAATAGTAGCAGCGCGTGCCTTTTCATATTTGAGAGTGAGATACTCTTCCACCCAGGTCACCAGGTGATCCTTGAACGTGCTCTTGATAACGTGGTGGAGGAGATCCAGCGAGAGAAGCTCATGGGTGTCGGCCCGTGGAAAGTCGGCAGTGAAGGGCTAGTGGCAGTACGTGTACTGCATTAGTATCTTGTATTTCTGACGAGCATGCTAGCGCAGCAGCTCACCAAACAATCCTCAATGACCCCGTACTCATCCCACAAAGTCTTCGCATCCATTACCTCCTTCAGGAGCCTGGTATACTCATGCAACCGACTGATACCTCCGTTGTCGAGGCTGTCTGACAATGCGAGGCATCTGGTAGCGGTGCACTATGAGCATTATCCACCACACTGCCTCTAAAGAGTGTAAACTTACTTTGGGCACCATCCCTGTACGACACATGCCAATAGTACCTGCTCAGGGTAATCTGCAATGTATGGACCAAGGCCATAGATAACACGTCGGTAATGTCCGTTGGCACATTTGATGACTTCTGGTTTCGTCATGCTGGGATGCAACGACTGCAGAATTATCGAGAGGCTGGCATAGAACAGCTGTCGGCAGAATTTATGGAAGGTGGGATCGTTCTGATATTGGCGGTCAGCTGAATGTCATGGAAAAGGAGGTGTTCATCAAATACATCCTCCATGTAAGATCACACTATGGCACGTACTCTTTGGGATGGCCAGGAAGCTGATCAACAACACCGCATTTCTGTGTGCACGCCGTGTTCGATTTTGAACGGCACCAAGCAATAGATAGAGTGGGTAATATTTGTTTTGGCCGGTGTCATGGCACTGAAATTCTGAGCCAACTCCGGTCATGGAGAACGCCGGAGTTCGAGGGAAGTTACAGAGTAGCACAGACATTCAGAGTTGCGACTCCGGTTGGTTGCTATGGACTTTCTTCACCACATGCCTTCATCATCTCGCAAACCTTTACCCTTTCGTTCCTGAGACAAATCCCAGATTGGAAGTATGATATGTTTTGTACATCTCCGACCATCTCCGTGAACTCTGAACTCAGTGATATATAAGCTCTCGCACTAGCACTTGTATTCTTCAGTTCGGATATCGACTTAGGTCCCCCTTGTACCTTCTCGACTCTGCTTAATCCTTTCTCGCAATCTCTGTGTGGGCCCGAACCCTGCCACTTCTCCGTATCTCTGACTCCGAAATCCAGGCAACGCAGACCGCTGAGGGCGCAGCCCTTTAAGGCTGAAGCCGACTGCCATCTGATCTCCGACCTCCGCCCTTCTCTGACCCCTTCTCCGCTCCGTTCTCTGTTCTCCGGCCCATCTCCGCCACGCACCTTGACAGCCGGTCGCTACAGATACCATAGTCTTGTCACTTTCAAGTATGAAAGGACAGAACATAGCCCCATGAGTATTTGCGTCTTGGACGATGAGGTCCTGTATAAGTGATGATCGTGGAGATCCTCTTAATAGGCTAACATACTGAAGAATGATCAATTGTGCTTACCGCTTGGTTCCATGCCCAATTGCCCGACATGAAGTCCGGTACTCCCGCTTTCGGTGTTTGCCATACACGCGTTTCAGAGCGAAGTTTATCTCCTTTGCGAAGTCAGGGTTTCTGAGCATGTTTTCACCAACCTTCCGGGGACATCGAAAGAATACCTCGTACTTCTTCGTCATCCAGGGCGGCGGTCTACCTCCAGAACCAAACTCTGGTATTCACCTGTGAAGCTCTGCCACGAGACTTCTCCATTTGGAATGCTGTCGATGAGTTCCGTCAGAGACTTGTTGTCTTGCAACGGTGTGCTGCCATAGCGTGAGGCGAAGATCTGCATGAGATCATTGACATGACCAACTGGCAGTTGGACCTTGCGGAACAGAAGTTCAGCAATTTCAAACTGCTTGCAATCGTCGAAAGGAGAGTAATCGAGAGTCGGGCTTGCATTCGAAGGCTCAGAGGATGGCTCAGGAGGTTTTGAACCGTTATCTACATCAACGAAATTTCTGTAAGCATCACAAGGACATCCTAAAATATCATGACATGAAATGCAAGCTTATATGCACAGTAATAAGTGCAGATATTATACCATTGAGCAGAGGGTGGTAGAGTGTTCGCGCATGGGGCTCAGAAGTTGAGAAAGCGTGAGCTGGCGAAGGACACTGTTCTTCTGCTTGAGAAGAACACGGTAGGGTGATAGCAGGGGACTCTGGCGGAGGCAGTGGAGGAAAATTACTTGGTGGTCATACAGCAGGTGAGCGGTGCTGATGGGCAGCATTTAGATGCTGAGAGAGCCCAGAATGTGTACTGAGGAGTTTGGTACATCCTGCATAGGACAGGTGAGGTTCCATGGGCGAAATGGGCGTGGAGGCATGGTGAGATGAGCAATGAGCTTTGCTAGCTTGTGGTAGCCTGTACACACCAGGATCAGTGATAATTTGGGAATACCAACTTAGGCAGAATGTGTCAGCCGTCTTTGCACAACTTTGCCCAAGTATTTGCACCTCTCTCACCTTCTCATCGACTAAACCCTGCCACACCCCCACTTCTTGCCACATATCCATGGCCCAAAACACTTCTGTGACTGGGTCAAATGATGTGCGAACTCGCGCCAAGAATAAAATGACTCATCCAGTTGTGGAAGCTGGTTTGGCACCCCTTCCTCGACGCTCGAGGGCTCAGATCGCAGCTGATGAAGAAGTGCAGCTGCAAGAATATATGGCCACCACCGAGACCCTTAATATGTTACTGGCATGGATAGCTGAACTAGAGAACCGTAAGCAAGCTGAGACGACAGTATAGCGACGGAAACGGATCCAGGCATCAAGCAAACTCTTCTACAGCCGAGCCTGAGGAAGAACAAGCCGAGGAAGAGCAGGACACTGAAAATAATGGCAAGGGTCAGTCTAGGTGTACTTAAATGCAGCAAACACTCACCAGCCTCTAAAAACCAGAACACGCAGGCAAGCAACTAGAGCTGGATTTGGTCGAGTCATCAGACGAGGGGGACACTGACAAATATGTCCAGTCTGAGTTTTGCAGCGAGGAGGATAAGAATGCAGGGATGGACAACGAAGACATGGTATCGGAGGACTTAGAAGTTGTGGGCAAGACAAAATGCAAGCGCGCGAGCAAGAAACGACAGTGAGTGGGTCGTAAGGATGTTGAGGCGAAGAGAAAGAGCCTGCCAGTGGGAGCAAGATCAGGCAGTGAGAGCGTTGGAATGCAGCAAAAGAATGGATCAGAAGAAAACACGTACATTCTCGCAACTGTCAACTGCAGCATGCACGCAGTGCAAATAACGCCTGATATCAAGAAGCCACCCTTTCAAGAAGGTCAATAAGCTCCCTGCGATTGGTGGCTTATCAAGTGAATGGCGAGCTTTCCAACAAGCTCAGATAAATACCTGAGCCTCAAGCACAAGCCTGACACCTATTGCCTCGAGCATCGATGCCTCTGACAACACGCCGGCAGCTACTATTCGCATGAATGAGTGTGCAGGGCTAGAAGAAGAGGGTAGTGCCAACGCCATTGCCAAGAGCGCAGAACACTCACCCAAGCATTTGTCAGACAGGCAGCGACGTCTCAGATATGCACCTCCATGCTTGTCAGACGATTGCTAATGCAACTCTGCTCAATGTACCTAGCAGACGTTAGTTAGAATCAAGACAACATCCTGGTGAATGGTTCTGGTACCCATCGAATGAGGCTGGATGGCCGTCGAGTCAAGCCCAAGATAAAGGAACTTACTCCTGAGCTGTGTCAGCAGTACAACAGCGTTATCGCACCACTTCTCAAGGAGTATGCCAGTGCGCAAAGCCCATGGTTCAAGCCGTCGACAGCAGATCTTGACGTTGTTCTTATTAAGGCTCTTGAGCGGCAGAGGCTTCGAAGTATGACCTATCCGACCCATCTGATGCCCTTTTGAAGCTGGTGAGGTCATCTTCATGTCCAAATCCATGCCGCTGACGATGGTGCATCAGAGCGTAGACACCTTAAACTCCTGGCGCAATGCACTTGCACAAAAGGCAGAGCGCGCTGTAGACACCTTGATCAGCAGTGATCCTGACCTCAAGTCTCAGGAAGACCGTCAGAGATTTGTCACATACCTCCTCAGGGATGAGGCTACTCAAGCTCCGTTTGTGTATTCGACATGGGAAGGTGGAATGCAGCGTTCAGTAAGCGAGATCAATTCTAACTCCGCGACATCATCATGAGTCAAGGCTGCACACTTCCATGACTGACTACTTCACGGTATAGACGATTTGCGCACCCTCTGATAATCGCAACCTATGTCTACCATGTCTCCAAGGTCATTACCCCAGTTGAAAGCGCAGGCTATACAGTGTCCGGGCCACCTCAGAGCGCTCTCATCCATTGTATCCTTGTGGTACGTGTATACACCTCATTAAAACCTTATACCGCAGTCCTCTGAGTTGAGCTTCAACAGAGCAGACTTGGAGTGGGTCTCGCTGACATACTTGCGGTGGGTGGCAAATGAATCAGGCACTTTGCTTCTGGACTACGGGTGTGCACGTGAAATCTGCAGGGAGGTTGAACTTCTACTCTCAAGATAACTGGGGCGACAGGAGTGAGTGATATACTGACACGATTACACAGCAGAAGACGCTCAAGATAGTGATTCATACAACTTGGTGGATGAAGTCTGTCGCCAGTCTCAACACTGGGAAGTGGCAACACCTGCGTGACAAGGCAATCGATTACCTGCAGCAGACGGACGTCAAGCTCAGTACTCTTATTAAAGAGGTTCCATCTGCAAAGACACTGTCAGAGGCTGACGATTTCGAGCTCCAGTCAGATGTGGATACTGAAGAAGGTGGATCTGAAGCTCAGGCGATCTAAACACTCGTTATACATAGAATCCTAACCAATAACATTGATTTCGTTGTATAACCCTAATGAAGCGTGTGTCTATTAATACCCTGGTGGATATGAAGCTAACTTTTGGATGTACTTTACGGAGGACTTCTCAGTCTTGTGAAAGATGAGCGCCTTTTATATGCCTGTGGACCTGGCATATAAAAGTCCACTTGGTCTTCTGTACTTCAGTGTCTTATCGGTCTTAAAGTCTTCTGTAAGACCATGAAGACACCTTGCAGTTTTACTGATGTAAATGGTCCTACGATGTCCCAGAAACCTCCAGAATGTTTCAGCACTGTTCAGACCTGTCCAGAGACCTCCAGGACTTCCTAGTCCATTCCGGAGTGTCTCGACGCTTCCAGACTCTTGTTTGCTTCTAGACCTTCGACCATGTGACCCTGGGATACTGCACATGTGCACATTACATGACCGCAGTATCACGTGACCAGCCCTGAGCCTAGGGCTGTCACTCCAGCACTTCTGCATGTCACAGTTCGGAGTAATCGCTTCTGTCATCTGGTGCCCCTAACCTTAAGGGTTGAGACAAAAAACTATAACACTCATAACCTATGAAGAATGTACTCTGAACTGGTTTATTCTGGTGCTACAGAGCCAGTATATATATATATGTCTAGGACTACTGTAACTGGACCAAAATACACTGTCATTGTCTTTGCAAGAGAATGAATAATTCTTCAGCACACTAGTGGACATATTGGCCATATATTCGAGGTTTTGATGCATGTACTACAGTGCTATGAGAGAGGTGTCCATATGCGAAATGCTAGGGCTTAGTGGCACTGATACACTCTATCATATTAGGATAGTAAACGCTCAAGATCTGACATAGCTATGTAGTCTATAAAAGTCATAGAAAATTGTCAAAAATATTATCTTGCTATTTCTCCTCCATTCCAGAGTCTGCGCATCATAACAGGTTATGAGCCCTGCACTGTAAGTTGTCCCAAACATCATTACACCCTTTGCTACAGTCAACATGGACCAGATCTTGCTACTGCAGATCCATTGCAGATCACCTCTGTGACATCATCAGATATTAGATACATCGGACCACACCTAGGCACCAGATCGCTGATTTCACCATGCGAGCAAAATATCGGACGCACTGCACACCATACACATTAAGTCTCTCAAAGGCTCAAAAAATTACTTCTCCTGGTCTATCCAGGAAAAAAAACATCCTCACCAAGCTCGACCTCCTCAAGTATGTCACTGGGAAAATAACGTACTCTGAGGAGAATGCTGCTGCCACCTGGAGACCAAAAGATTGAAAGGCAATCTTTGCGATCTGCCTTCAATACTTTCCTGCCATCATTATACACATTGCATCTTGTGAAACCATGAAGTCAGCTCCAATTAGGCCTTAGAAGGTGCCAAGCAGCTCTGGAACAAGGGAAGAGATGTGCAGAAGGTCAGAGGAAAGTATGGAAAGGAATGGAATCTGTGTTACGAATGTGACGGCGTAGCCCTATTTTTCGCCGATTTTTGGCTATTTCCTCGATTAATCCAACGGGCGAGCAGCCCTCGCATCGTCTGGAGTCCTAGCTGCCCACACTCAGCGCCTGACCACTCAGTGCCAGTGCCCTGATGGTGCATCACCCCCAGACGCCAGCGCATTCCGCTGCACGCTCAGACATTGCCCGGATCACCAGTCTGCCTTGCAACCAGTTCCCCAGATCGCCGAGGAGGCACTGTCATCCCTGATGACTCCCTTCGCCGAGACAGGCCGAGCTGATCATTCTGATGACACAGCCTTGGCCCGATGCAGCCTCGAGACACTGCCAGCTGACACAGCCTCGTGACATAGCTCCAGCACAACCTCGCCGCGCAGTCCATGTCGCAGCCTTGCTGGCTATGCTGAGCACTGCTCATCAGCTTAGGTAATTGTACAGCCTGCCCTAAAGACCCTGTAGTATATCAGGGTAGCACTCCTCGCTCCTGTCTGTCATCTCGACCTCTTGGTCAATACGGATAGGTAAGCCCAAGCTTGTATGGTAGAATAGTTTGCTAATGTTAACTTGGTTAATACGGACAGTTGAACAAACCGTTCATTGCTGCGTGACGTGCTCCGCCGCGCCATCTCGTCGACCTCTCCATTTGTGCTCCCTCGTAAAGCGTTGAGCCCCTACTCCACGACAATCTGCTGGAAAGGTACAAAAAGCAGGTGCCAAGCAGAAAAGAAAGTGGAAAGAAGTTGCAGAAAGGAAGTAGAATAGTGTAGCACCTTGTAGAACATTCTAGCATTGTACAAATTGACCAAACACGGTAAAATAAGGCCATACTCTGTAGGAGTATAAAAGGCCTTTCTCTTCTTCTTCTCTCTCAATCCAACTATTTTCTCATCTCAACCACCACTGTTTCTTGATGTGGACTGTGTATTATCAGTTTAAGTGTAATTCAGTTCTAGTAAGGGTGGTTAGTCCATCAGGGCAATCAGGTATTGTGGTGGTAATCTATTACTTACTCATTCTCAGTCTACAACCCTCCATCTACAGTAGGATCAGTTAGTCCACCAGTGCACTTAGGTATTGTAGTGGTAGTTTGTTGCTTACTCTAGTTATATCTATGGTATTACAGTTTACATTAGCTCTTTAGTCCAGTAAGGCACCTGGTAGTTGAGCTATTTTGGTTTTGAAGATTTAGTTATTTGTTCACAGTCTACAGTTTATGTATAAGTTATAGCAAGCAGGCTATACTTACTTGGTTTTTACTTGGTTTACAGTCACAAGTATTGATAAGCAAGCAAGGTTGACTTTACTTACATTTTGGTTACTAAGGTCTTACTTACAAGTGTTACTTATACTTAAGTCTTATTATCTTATCCCTCCTAGGAGACTACCTCTCCTACCTCTACACACTATCCTACCCTGTGTATACCTACTATCCCAGCAATACCTTACCCCTCCACATGAAGGCCTGAGGCATTAGTCGACCAACAGTCTGGTCCACCTCACTTGGTTACCTTTGATAATACTTTTGCCAGAGTATAAAGCACGACACCACACAATTACTGGTCCCTGGAGAATTAATTCCCCTATCTAAATTTGGATGTCTCATCAGCCTCATCAGTCAAATCATTATAGTCAAGCAACAGTGACTAGGACATTTCTGTGCCACTTCAAAAGTGTTTGTGATCAAAGTGGATGCCTTCACATTCTCTGCGTACTTGGCAAAGCAGTCACTTCCGAAAAGGATAAGAATGAGGAGAATGGTGTGCTCGAACTGTAAGTTCATTGTCTCATTGTCGCGCTAAAGGGCTTGATGGTGCTAAGGCTACATATGCTAATAGGAAATACCGCGGACACCACGTTCTTTCTGCTAATATTGCTAAAGCACTTTAGGCTGAATATCAGTGATGGCTGGCAGGTAACAAGTCAAAGTAATGTGGAATAAGCCCGAATAAAATAATATTCTTTAAAAAATATTTGTAGACATTGTATATGTGCAATGCATGTGTAAATGAGCCAAGGTGCATGAACACCATTAACAAACACAGTATCATAAGACAATACAAAGAGCACCTGGTTGTCAAGCCTCGAGAGCACAAATTTGGCCACTCCCAGAGTTACGTGCAGATGCTTCCATAAGGGTGCCCATTTCTGATAACCACTACCTTACTATATCTGGCAGTCCCTTTGACTGATTCCATGTGCAGCAAATGCCTATAAGGGCATCTCAAAACATTATCTCAGCCTTTGAGGATGAGTACAATGCGCTCTCTGACATCTTCGCTGGCATTGATTTTGACAAGATTGATGCCCTCTGTGCCCCCCCCTCGTCCTGCAACCTCTGAGTCAGAATATTCATATGATGAGCTCGACAAGGCGACTCTTGCCTGTTCGTTGTAGGAGGTAAACTCAACTACAAAAGTGCTCTGAATCACACTGGTGGTAGTAGGTGAGCAACTGAGTGTATTGGAGCGAAAGGAGAACTACTGACCTGGTGGTAATGGGTGAGCAACTGAAGGGCTCAGGCACTACCCCCAGAGTCTATATACTATCCTACAAGTTGGAGTCTTAACTAAGGACACAGAAACAAAAGCAAAAAGAGACAAAGGAAGAAGTACAAAGCATGAGGGCCACTGCACCTGGCCACTGCACTGGACCACTGAGTGCCGCTGAGGGCAAAGGAGTGGTTGCATCACAAAGGACACAACTAACATTGCCCAGGTAGATGTCATAGTGGCTCATGAACAGTAGAAGATGAGCACGAGGAGTGTGTTTATTCATATCTCATGATCTAATGGAACTCATTCACTGTCTCAGACACTGCATCTGCCTCGCAGAATGCATCCAGGCTATTGTTGAAAGGGGTACACATGTCTACAACTGCTGCCGAACAAGGCTTACATGGTAGGTCCAAACTGGTGCTTCATATGTGTGGACTTTATACCCCAGGCATGATGTTGCTGTTCTAGTATATCTATATTTTAGTACTCAGTGTCTGTGTGCAATATTGGCCGTTCTTCCATTAGCCTGTTCTTGCTTGCCACTTATGCTTGTTGGCATGCTAAAGCTCCTTCAGCTATCGCAAAGACATACAGAAAAATTACATGTGAGCACAAGCACCACTTTGACGTGCTGCTACATTCACTTGACATCCAAGTTACCAACAAAGTTGCACAAGTCTTTGTGCACTATAGGTTCGTGTAGCGCTGTGCAAGATGCAGTGTTGCAGACTGTGCGCAACGTTCTTGCTGAAATGGGAGATGAGCTGACCTGCTCCATGTGTGTGCTTTATGTATTGTGTATCTGCAAATGTCACTAACTGCAGAAAAAATGTTGTAACATGTTATATGTGCCACTGCAGCTTACTGCTCATTTCAGCTGATTAGATGGTGCAGTGTCTCACTGCACATGTTTTCAACTTGTGCCCATAGCTACTGTGGTGACTGTGAGTGGAACTGAATAGTGAAGACTGTGCATTCTCATTTCTGCACAATGTCCTTGCCTTCTCCATGCTGATTGTGCCCACATATGATTAACAGATGCCTAAGCTGACATGTCCATACTGCTGCACACCTCTCAACATGCAAGTCCCAATGATCCTGAACTTTGCCATTGAGAGCATGGTGCAGAAACACATTAAGACTCTGGGAGAGAACAGTGTCAAAGGGTGAGAGGAGGGAGGCAAACTTCGGCTTGAGTGGTGTGCACGACAAGCGTGAGTCTATGTCACTTTCCATAACCCAATTCTATTGTGCCTCATACTGAACCTGGGCACTTGCAGGCAGTGGAAAGTTGGCGCTACTGCACGAGCTGAAGATATGGAGAGATATATTGAACTGTACAATTTCTGATTTCAACAAAATATCTACTTCTGTAAGTGTATGAGGAGCATATATTGGTGTCTAGTGTATAACAGAGTGGGATGATATCTAGTCCTCAGGATAATTTTATCTATATGAAAGATCTACGAAGGCCTTTACTATGCGCAAGAGTCTAACTCGCAAGATGGACATGCTTCGAGGCTATAATGGACTCTTCCTGCCACAGGCACAAGAAATTGCAAAGCAGGACTTTTGCAGTTGAGAAGCTGGGGCTGCACATCCTAGTATTTGCAGAGGCCATCTTTGACGAGATAGAGGATTGCGATGATGACAGCAAATGCTAGTTGTGTCCTTTGTGATGTAACCACTCCTCTGCCCTCAGTGGCACTCAGTGGCCCAGTACAGTGGCCAGGTGCATTGACTAGATGTAGTGGCCCTCATGGGCCACTGTTTTGTTCTCCTTTCTTTGTCTCTTTTTGCTTTTGTTCCTTTGTCCTTAGTTAAGACTCCAACTTGTAGAATAGTATATAAACCCTGGGGGTAGTGTCTGAGTCCTTCGGTTGCTCACCCACTACCACCAGTGTGATTGAGGGCACTTCTGTAGTCGAGTTAAGCTCCTACATCGAACAGTGAACATAATTGGTAGTATATATTACTGTTAGGCATGCTCGCCTTGCATTAATCATTGAAAACCCTTGAGGCTCTACCTTGAACTATATTTGCCATATATGGTTTGATGGCATCAAAGTACCTGAAGCCAGCCAAGTGCATCTTAGGACTTGTCTCTTGCTTCTGTCGTCCACCTCCTCTGCTCACCATCACAATTCTTCACAACTTTCTCTGCTATGTCCGAGCATGAATTTGACTACTATCAAGACTCCCATGCTCTAATTTCAGATGACAACACCAATGGTAACATAAGTAATGTTGGACCTCCTCACTTATCTCAAGTCTGTGTTTTTAGTGTGTGCTGGCAGCATATACGAAGACACAGGACATAGCAAGGGCAAGCACCCTGGAAACTGTTGAGAAGCGCCAAACCACATGTGGCATGGCACGTGTCCCAGACAGAATACTCAGACTCTAATCAGCTATGCAGAATGAAAAGGAAATATGGCCCGACAAGTGACAAGCAGGATGGTAGTGTATTTTCTTCTTGATATCCTTGTATATGCACTGATGTATGCTTTCTAAGGCCGAACTATGCTGCGCACACTCCAATATAGTGGCCAGCAGCTATTCTCTGCCTATACTGGCCCAGCGTTCTATCAACCTCTATTTCTGGGCTCTGGACATCACTGCACTATACAGGGGATATATATACAGAGACACATATATACAAATATATATATATATATATATATATATATATATATATATATATATATATATATATATATATATATATTCAAGCCTCAAAGGGATATTCTATGCATGACTTCTCATATTCTGTTCCAAAAACTGACTGTATGTAAGTTGAAAACTCTAGAGAACAACTCTTTGCTGAACTATGCACATTACATGCATTGGTGTAAGTGTCAGATTGCTCTTCCAGCTTTTGAAATGTGCTGAAGATCTATTTTGAACATAGCAAACAAAATGTGACCTCACTGGGCCAGGACCACACCGCACTTTCTGGCCATCCCCATCGAGAATGAGATGCATATTCAGAAGTCAAATTCCAGTACAAGCGTGACTGAGTCGAGTTCTCTGGTAACAAGAACGGCATTTCTGGCAGAGTTTTCTGTGGCTCGAACGACTCAGCTTTCAATCAAAAGCTCATCAAGAAGAAATACTAGTTTCTGCAGGTTGAGGATGGATGTCTTATGAGCAAGAACCACTTGCACAAGGTCGGATATGGCGCGTGTGCCCTCTTCGAAGAGTTCGACCAGAGGAACAGAGTGCCTTTGTTCTGAGAGAAGCATGGGGCAGCCGACATATGCAACGAGTTTGCAAAGTGCATTGAGCACAGCTTTAATGAGCTACAGTATGGCTCCGAAAGCTGAAAGGCACATGAAATCGCAATCGTGCTGTATTCGGGTTAGAAGGCTAACTGCCTTAGTACTTTCTGGAGCGAGAAGAAGCCCATCCATACCAAGCAAGTCAAGGCGTCAATACATGCAAGTGCCCTTCACATTGACAACAACGAGCTTGTGCGCAGTGCAGCCAGTTCCAAATACTGTTCACATAGGTCTCATGTCGAGCTTGCACTGGGCAAGCGAACAGCACCACACAATTCCAACATAAAAAAGCAGCTGAAAAAGCCAAGAAAAAGGTGCACCATTTGATACCTCTGTGTATAGAGCTAATATATATATGCAGTACTGTTGACAAGGGAAAGTAGTGCACAAAGGCACATGGGCTCATAGCTGTGAGTATACAGGACAAAGATGCCCCAGCTGCTTATCAAAAGACAGCAACACATATCTTGACCACGAGAACTATGGTATCAGCTGTCTCTTCATCTCAGCCTCCCAACTCTAAGTCGATCACTGCTCACACTGCTCCCTTTGGTGTGCACAAATAGGATGCCTCAGCATCAGAATATAGCTCCGGTCCCAGCCATGACAAGCACGGCAGTGCGCGCTGCGGTACCTGCACCATTTTCATTTCGGTCTCACTTACCTGTCACCAATGGCACCCCTACGCCAGTTCCGCTGAGCGATGCTCCTGAGGCTCTGATCGGCAACCGCTCAGTTCAACGAACGGCGCCGTTCATGGGGGGTACAGTTTGTCTGAACGCTGTGACGGGGTGTAACAGGCGCTTTTCTCAAAGTGGATGCGCGTACACGCGGGCTGCGTGTCTGCGGTGAGGCATGCTGCTCAGCCTCAGCATGCATTGTAGCTCGCTGCCTTGATCTTGTACACATCCTTAGACCCACTGTCATTACCCTTACACCTAATAAAGCTCATTCCTTTTATTCAATGCTCAAATCAGCGTCATCTGCACTCAAGAAAGCTCGGAAACCACCTATCACCTGGACTCCTGGTGGAGACAAGATCATGCTGAGGGTCCTTCAGACCGAGATGGACCTTGGGAGAAAATCAGACAATAGCTGGAAGTTCTGCAACTGGACCCTGGCTGCTGAGGTTGTTTCTAAAGAGATGGGGAAAATGCAAAGACCACTGGTCATTTGTGAGTATAATAATATATTATTTGATAAACCGAGTTTTAACATACAAGTCAGCTTTATGGACATTTCAAGATTATTCTACAGTTCCTGGGAAATGAATTTGGGTCTGATTTCTCTTGGGATCATGAGAGGTACCGGGTTATTGCAGATGAGGAGACTTGGGGATGTACCTGGAAGGTATGTCCTATTTTCGCTTTCCTGACATATAAATTGCTAATATATATATCTTACACACAAAATAAGAAGAAGCTTGGGTGGTGCCAGAACCAGAGCTTTCTGCTCTATGACATGATCTACAATCTTGCTGGTGATCAAATTGCGACAGGCGAATTTGCTGTTTCAACTGGGAGTCGCACCGATACTCAAGTTAGTCAGAAATTTCAAAAGAAGAAGGCACAGCAAGATGACTTGGAGATGGAAGAGCGAGAGCAGGAGAATGAGGAGGAGGAGCATAATGAGGAGGAGGATGAAAGTTATGGCAATCTCTCACAGGTGCGCTTTTTTGCAATATATTTTATTTATTTACTCATTGCTAGTGTCAGAGCACGTCTCTTAGCACTTCAGACAGGGTGCAGAGCTCTAACCAGACACCTCAGCAGAGCTGAACTGGCAGAAGCGCAGCAGCACTCCAACAAGTAGTCAATTAAGTCGTGGGCGCGGAAAGCGTGAATCGCCCATGACAGCACTTGCTACTGCGGTGAACAATGTTGCTGTTGCGCTTCTCCCTTCATCTGCACCATCTGCATCCAATTTAAGCCCTGCTATACAGGTTGACATTCGTCAGCTCGCGTTCGAAACCATTCTTCGAGATGAACAACTTGACATGGCCGAGCTTGCTCTTGTCCCCTGTATTTGGCGTGAGAACGTCAGGCTTGCAGATGAATATCTTGGTTTTCCACCTGCATTTCATGCTGCACGTTCTATCTGACTGCGAAACGAGTTGGAAAGGCTTAAAAAATCGGATTAGGCATTATTTTCAGCTTATACACTCATTACATTTTTAATTCTACACCAACTGTAACCATTCGTTTGATATAAAATATAGCTTGAATAATCAATTTCATCGTGACATTATTTTGCTCTGCAAGCCAAGCTTGATAGCTATTCCACATTGCTTGTGCAATTTCATCTCTTCGCTCCTCTGCTTCATCTCTCTCTCTTGCAGTTGTTCCCATGGCAAGTTCTGCAGGCTCATAACCCTCAGAGTCACCTCCACTACTCTGTTCACCCTCTACATCAGAAGCATCCATATCATCAAGATCCACGGAAGAGAATATTTCTGTGTCAGGGTCGTACCTGCGAATAAAATTGAAAATTGCACCGAATGCTGGAAAAAACCGTGCCTGTGTAGGCAGAGAGTATTCTGCACCCTGCGACATGATCTTGAACTTGCGCTTGGCTGCTCCAAAGGTGCGCTCAATAACAGATCGAAGCTGCGAATGGCGTAAATTAAACAGCTCTTGTGCATTTTGTGGCCTATATATTATTAAAAAATCATGAAATATATGAATGGCAACACACCTGATGTTTGCAACACCCCATTCCCGCAGATGATACCGTACTTCACGATACGGGACCATAAGCGCACTGCAAGATGGAAAGCCAGCATCTGCAAGATAATAATAGCTGTTGGGCACAGAAAAATCGGACTTGCGTGCTTGCTCATACATTCGGCTATCTGTGGCACTTCTCTCCCAACCTGACATGATGTAGCAAAACCACATATCCCATGTGCAGGCTGCCACAACATTCATGGTGAGGTTGCCATGGCGGTCACGAAATCGCTTTGCAATGTCGGTTGGTGGATAGGCAGTAACATGGGTGCCGTCAATAGCTCCAAGAGCAAACATGAAAAATGGATAGAATCTTGGATTATCAGCAAAGGCGGGTGCTGGGAGCCGGGAAGGTTTCGGAAGCTTGATTTGCCACCCAAAAAATTTGGATGACATAACAGCATTCAAGACGTCATGAATGCAGCTAAAAATTATGTTAGAATCGCTCCTGAAGAAATAAAGATACACATACTAGGAGACTGTGTCACCACTATGCTGAAACTGCTCTCCAATATCTCGCTGGGTTGCACAGCGTCGCCCAAAGTATAGCAACATAGCAACCTTCTCTTCAAGACTCACAAACCGTGAGTCTCTAAGACCACACCTCCCAGCAAGCTCAGCACGAAGTGCTATGAACACCTCAGCACTGAGCTCTAGGGCATCATGGATGCGATTAGGGTGACCTCGAAGAAGCTCACGCACCCACATCTCTTCTGTGCGAACAGAGTCATGGTATGGAATGGGATTGTAGCGATTTTGGCTGTCTGCCATTGCTGCTACACCTGCAGCAAGAACCAATAGGCCCACAAGCCTATGGATATGAGTTTGGGAGAGGTTTGAGCCCATAGATGCACAGGGGAGCACGGTAGACGTATGGAAGATCACAGTGAGCAAAGAATATGGCAGCGGTTGCACGCAAGATAAGAGCTGATGGGTACAATCTTATCTATTATCAGCCAACTACTCTATTTAGTGTCACGCTGCCAAAGCGCCCATAAACTGTACCCCCCATGAACGGCACCGTTTGTTGAAGTAAGCGATTGCCGATCAGAGCCTGAGGCTGCCAACGCGCTTCTTGTACGTGGACATCACAGGTGAGATGTGATCTGGCGGAACGTATGTATTGCAAGGCAAGGAGAAATACGCAGGGACCACAACTTTGAGGCACACTTTGTGCACAGCATGGCTTGCCCGCACCTTGCCCTTGCCAGCATTGCCTGCTGCACGCTCTACATATCATGTAGTAGTCACAGTCACAATAGGGTTTATATACTGGAGTGCTGACTGCGTAAACAGACAGCTCAATTCTCAACTTCCCTTATCCTGCGTTAACTTAACCACCAACCACAGTCTTTACCCCACTAGAAATATATATTATCAACTGACCCCATACCCTCATTCCCCTATACTTTCGACAATGCCCACACACACGTTCTATGAACAGGCGAGACAAGCAGTCTCCGAGGGAGGCCGACGATTCGAGCTCGGATGAGACGGAGTGGGCGGGCATTGGGAATATTAATGGTCACTGTAAGTCCAATTGTTCGTTTGACTTTTGTTACCTTACTGAGAGTTTCATGCCAGCCAAGTATGGTAAGTGGTACCTTTGGTCCGCCCAGTTTTTGCAGGCTTACTCGCCTACAAAGCCGCCGCAAAGGGCAGGGTTCCGAGCTCTACAACGAACAATGAAAGCGAAGAGTCATTCCCGCCCACCAAGAAAGGCACGTGTAACCCTCTTATTACATATGCGACATGTAGTAAATTACTCATGCGTACAGTTAAACTGCGCCATCCTCGTACCGATAACCTCTGCTCTGAGGCCCATGGGCCATCTTGCGACCCTCCGAAGCCTACAAAATCTTGCACCAAGGATGCACCTGGACCAGCCTCAACCATGTTCAATGTTCCTAAGGAGCTAAACTCGACTACAGGAGTGCCCTGAATCACACTGGTGGTAGTGGGTGAGCAACTGAAGGGCTCAGGCACTACCCCAGGGTTTAAATACTATCCTACAAGTCGGAGTCTTAACTAAGGACAAAGGAACGAAAGCGAAAAGAGACAAAGGAAGAAGTACAAAGCAAGTCCTTTGTCAGTGGCCCATGAGGGCCACTGCACATGGTCAATGCACCTGGCCACTGCACTGGGCCACTGAGTGCCACTGAGGGCAGAGAAGTGGTTGCATCACAAAGGACACAACTAACAGGAGAATGATCTTTGTCATGTTTAATGACTACGATTGAAGGCACCATGCGGAAGGTCAAGAACCTCAGGCCAGACAGCTTCAATCTGTTAGAGGCGGACAAGGAACTCACCTGCATGTGTAAGATCCGAGCTCTTCCTGACTCCTACGCCAATTTCGCCTCGTCCCTCCAGCTCCTTGACAAGTTCGACAAGGAATCGCTCCAGTCCGCCTTTGTCAACGAGACTCTGAAGGCGTAGGAACGGTGGTGTTTGCTCCAGTAGTCCAGGGGAAGGCAGTGCGCACTGTGCAGTTCAGTAGAGTGTTGCATGTACCAGAGCTTGGCTCGAATCTCTTCTCAGTCCTGTATCTCACGTCTCAGCGCGGTTTCAATGTCCATATCTATTCCAAGCACCTCGACTTTGAGCACAGCGGCCAGACCCTATTCACTGCGTCCATTAGGCCCACTTGCACTGCCTACCTCGATGGGACGGTCATTCCAGCCTCAGAGTCTGCCCAGGCCGCCTCCATCTCGACGCTCCCCATGGATGAGACCCTCTGGCATCGTCGCTTCGCGCATGCGCACATTCAGAGCATCCGGAGCTTGCTGAAGGACGGCATAGTCACTGGCATGAAGCTCGACTCCAAGGCAGAAGCGGACCCCATCTGTGAGCCCTGCCTCTCTGGCAAGCTCAACGCTGCGCCCTTTCCCTCATTGTCCAGCAGAGCCTCCCAGCCACTCCAGCTCATCCACTCTGATGTCCATGGCCCTCTACCTGTCCGCACCAACTCGGGCTACCGCTACTGGATCACCGTCCTCGACGACTCCACGCGTCTGCGAGCGGTCATGCTGCTCAAGACAAAGGGAGAGGCCACTCCTGCGTTCAAGCAGTTCAAGGCCCATGCGGAGAACTAGATGTAGCAGCGCATCAGTGCATTCAGGTATGGCAAGGATGGCGAGTACATGAGCAAGGAGCTCGAGGACTTCTGCAATGAACATGGCATTAAGTGACAGCACACTGTGCGCGACAGACCACAGCAGAACGGTGTGGCAGAGCAGTTTAACCGTGTTCTCTCTGAGGACATCACCACCATGCTAGCTGAAGCTGGACTGCACTCCTCGTTCTGGGCCCCAGGTGAGACTCTGTCTGCCTTGTTCTCAACTGGTGTCCCACCTCTGCGCTGCCTGGCATCACTCCCTATGAGGCCTTCTATGTCCGCAAGCCGGATGTCTCCTTTCTGCGCGTTTGGGGCTGCCTCGCCTATGTGCATGTGCAGAAGGACAAGCGAGGTGCACTGAGTTCACACTCAGAGAAGTCCATCTTCATTGGCTATTCTGCTAGCTACAAGGGCTGGAAGTTCTACAACCTGACCACCAAGCAGGTCACCATTTCAGAGTGCACCATATTTGATGAGCAGTACTTTCCTGGCCTGAAGAACTGGTCAGATATCCCTCCCTTCTGCATCCACCCTCCCGACAATGCTGCCACACCATTTGAGCTGGAATACTATGAGTTGAATACTGGTCAGGATGCACCACAATCTCGAGTAGGGGGAAGGGGTCTTGTAGTGTGCAACCTGAGTTTACTGCACCTTTGCCACCACCAGAGCCACAGACACCATTGCCAGCTCCATTGCCCCAAGCTCCTTCTCCAGAACTTCCAGCTGCATCAGCTGCTTTGCACAGTAGGCAGCTCCAATGTGCAGAGTGATTGACACAGCGCCAGGTATTTTTTCCACCACACTGAGGTCACTCACTGTCATCAGCTTCTTCTGAGCCTCAACCTTCCCTGGCAGAGTCTCACCCCAGGTGTACCATCAAACCTTCTGGTGAATGGTGGAAGGTCAAGCCAACTTCGTCTGGCCAACCTGCCCAGCCTGCTCAGCCAGAGCCCATTGCTGAAGAACCTCGTCAAGAGGAGGATGTCCCATTATCGGATGCCTCCACAGACAAGCTTTGCCTTAAGGCTGAGGCTGCAGGGGACACTTGGCCAGATAGCTGAAGTGCTGCGATGAAGCAACCTGATGCAGAGGAATGGAAGAAGGTAGCCCACGCTGAAATTGAGGCCCTACTTACCAATGAGACTTGGGAGCAGTGTGCTCTTCCTCCAGGTAAGGGGGCCATCACTAATTGCTAGGTCTTTGTGCAGAAATTCCTTCCTGACGGCGAGCTGAAACACTCCAAGGCCCATCTTGTAGTCAAAGGCTATGCTCAGTGACCTGACTTTGAGTATGTGGAGACTTTTGCCCCTACAGCACACATGGCCTCCATCTGGATTGTCCTTGCGCTGTCTGCACTCGACGACCTGGACTTGCGCTCCATCGATATCTCCAATGCCTACACCAATGGCGTACTCGAAGAGGAGGTCTACATGCAGCAACCAGAGGGGTTCCACTTTGGCCAACCTGGCGACGTCCTGTGGCTCAGGAAAGCACTGTACGGTCTCAAGCAAGCTGGGCGCGTCTGGAACAAGACTCTGCATGCCACACTGCGCGATCTAGGCTTTATCCGGCTCAAATCTGACGCCTCGCTCTATCTCTACCGAAGGGACACCACCAGGATCATCATGCCTGTCTTTATCGACGATATCACCATTGCCTCCACCAGTGCTGCTGAGACCGACCGCATAGTGCAAAAGCTCTCTGGCTACTACAAGCTTCGTGACCTGGGTCCCACATCCTTCCTGCTAGGCATTCAGATCACTCGAGACCGCCCCAACCGCCGCATCTCCATTTCGCAGCGTCAGTACATCCTCGACATGATGGAGAAGTATGGCTTTTCCTCCTGCTCCTCTGTGCAGACACCCATGGATCCTGGCAAGCGGCTGTCTACTGCAGACAGCCCCTCGACTCGAGAAGAGCGCGCTGCCGTCCAGAATCTCCCCTACATCAGCGCGGTCGGCTCCCTCATGTACCTCGCCACCTGCACTCGTCCTGACATTGCCTATGCGGTCTCTGTGCTAGCTCGCTTCAATGCGAACCCTGGCCAGGCCCATTGGCAGGCAGTCAAGCACCTCTTCCGGTATCTCAAGGGTTCTCTCGACCTGCAGCTCACCTATGGGCCTGCTGCGACGAAAGAGCTCTTTGTGACCTACTCGGATGCTGACTATGCCGGGGACTCTGACACACTGCGCTCAACCGGTGCTTATGTGGTCATGATGGGCACTGGTGCTGTGGACTGGAGCAGCAAGCTGCAGACTGTGGTGGCCCAATCCACTACAGAGGCGGAGTACATGGCTGCCAACCAGGCTGGCCGGGACATTGCCTGGATGCGGAACCTGCTCACAGAGTTTGGCTACAACCTCTCTCATTCGCCATCGACGCTCTACATGGATAACAACTCTGCTATTGCAGTGGCCAAGAATCCTGAGCACTTTGGGCGATTGAAGCACATGCAGCTGCGCCTCTACTGGCTGCGCGATGTGATAGAGGATGGCCAGATCTCTCCGGGGTATCTCCAGACTGAGCTGATGGTTGCAGACATCCTGACCAAGGCTCTATCTGTAGCCAAGGTTGCTGCACTTTGTTGGCTCATGGGCTTGCAGTAGATGTGCTCGATGCGGGAGGAGCCCTGTGCAGAGACGTGCTGCATCAGGGGGCAGTGTTAGTTGTGTCCTTTGTGATGCAACCACTTCTCTGCCCTCAGTGGCACCCAGTGGCCCAGTGCAGTGGCCAGGTGCACTGACCAGGTGCAGTGGCCCTCATGGGCCACTGACAAAGGACTTGCTCTGTACTTCTTCCTTTGTCTCTTTTCGCTTTCGTTCCTTTGTCCTTAGTTAAGACTCCGACTTGTAGAATAGTATTTAAACCCTGGGGGTAGTGCCTGAGCCCTTCAGTTGCTCACCCACTACCACCAGGTCAGTAGTTCTCCCTTCGCTCCAATACACTCAGTTGCTCACCCACTACCACCAGTGTGATTCAGGGCACTCCTGTAGTCGAGTTTAGCTCCTACATTGAACATCTCCTCCATCCTAATGAAGAGAAACTCCTTCCAGGCGTTGAAACGCATGCCAGGCTTCTTCTGGAGGTGCACAGACTCGAGAGTGGCCCACATCTTCACAGGGTCTTCGAGGTGGTCTTGTACATGAATCTTCTGCTTCTCAGAGAGAAAGAGGTAGATCTCACTATCTGCCTTCATTGCCTTCTCATCAAATGCCTCCATCACTGCTACTTTCTCCACTGTAGGTGCCTTGGGGTACACTAGAGTGGGGCACAGCTCCTTGCCCTTGACAAGGTGGAACCAGCCTTTGGTCATGACAAAAGCTAGGCAATTCCCACTCCATTGGTGGCGGTTACCTGTGTGGAGCTTCTCAAAGCGGTGAAAGGTGTCTAAGGACATGATGGAGGTTGTGGTGTGAGGGAGGAGTGATGAAAGTAGGGGGAAGTCGAGTGGCAAGGTTCAGTGGCCCAAGTGGTTCAAGCTTGAGTGGTCCAGGCTGATCACTTGATCTGGAGTGCAGATGGTGGTCGATAATGACAGAGTTGGGCTTCACAAACAGTAGTTGGTATATAACACACGTGAGCAACGTGGTGGAAGCAGGGGATAGCGATTAGGAAATGTGTGGTCCTTGTGAAAGTGAGGTTGGTGATATTGTGGCACAGTTAAAGCACGGGGCTCATCACATGTCCATTGTAGAAGGTGAACTCGACTACAAGAGTGCTCTGAATCACACTGGTGGTAGTGAGTGAGCAACTGAATGTATTGGAGCGAAAGGAGAACTAATGACCTGGTGGTAGTGGGTGAGCAACAGAAGAGCTCAGGGCACTACCCCCAGAATTGATATACTATCCTACAGAGGGGATCAAAGTGAACTAAAAACAAAGGAACGAAAGTGAAAGGGACAAAGGAAGAGTGTTCAAAGGGACTTCTTTATCAGTGGCCCACGAGGGCCACTGCATATGGTCAATGCACTCGGCCACTGAGTGCCACTGAGGGCAGAGAAGTGATTGCATCACAAAGGACACAACTAACAATAGACATATTTTTGGGTGAATTCACAAGCTCTACATGACTGGTCAGAGTGCTTTATGATGCTACACTGACTATAATTCAAAACACTGACTGAACAGTAAGTATAACATGTACAGACTCACTCGTCCAACTGGAACACGTGCTGGATACCTGTATGGCATAGAGATAATCCACTGGCTGGCTTTATAAGGCTTTATCTCGAAGATTAAAGTTTATAATGTCAGATATTCTCTTTCAGAAGTAACTAAGTCTTTGTTCCTATACAAGGTCTGATGTGGCTCTAATATATATACATACTTTACAGACAAGGTTAGTAAATGTCAAATGCATTTTGTATCATATAAATGAGCCTAAAATAGGTGCACATCTGAAAATGAAGTAAAAGTGAAGATTACTGTAGAAAAAAAATGTTTTGGCCAAAATGCTGGTAAATCAAGGCAGAACTCATATACAAGTCTGGATAAAAGAAGATATCATATGCCTGGATGCTCAATAGAACTCAACTAAACAATATAGCAGGCTTGTAGTCTTTTATGCAACATTTGTTCTGTTATTCTTTATGAATCCTGGTAAACTGAGCAATTAGTTTGCTATAGTGTGATGCACTATGGATACAAGAAATTCAGAGTTGATGAAAGATTATATACTATAATTAAAGAGTGCAGAGCCAGGATCAGGATTAAGAGTCGAGGCATTTGACTCTTCATATTGAATGTCAAGAAAGAAGTGAGCATTTATAGTGACTGCTAAAAATAACACAATGAAACTAGGCCTCTTGGCATGCATCAGCCCCTGAATATTTGTATATACATGTATAACATTAATTAAATGCATGTAATATTTATATATAATATAAAGTGTGCATACCCAAAATTGTAATTAATGAAAGGCTTACTATGGCAAATATGGCTCTGCAGAACAAGTAACCAATTTAATTCTTTGAATATACATCACCTATTCTGCTCAGTGCAACGAACAGCACTGTCAAAAACTCTGGTGCTAATTCTATTACATTATTTATAAAAGCCACTGTATCTCAAATGTACCATTTATTTTAGTACTCAAGCATGAAGAAATCGTACTCGCTAACTTACGACCTACACTGACCTAGTCAAGCGGTCAATCTGATTCGATCCAAGCAGGCAACATGCCTCAAGAAATAGGTGTGTGATATCTGAAGCTTATAGAACATTGCTCAATGCCTTGATTGAATCAATATGATAAAAATGCTGAATATATTGACTATTGTGCTGCTGTTCCAAGTGATAGCGAGCAGAGTGCACCAGACAGCCCTACACCTGCTACAGGGCAAGTTGCTGCTCCTCTGCCATCACTTGCCCCCCTTCGTCACCCTTCAGGCACTTCGAACGCATCTATTGCAGGTTAGTACCAGAAAGCATCACCACATAAATCAGTTGGTGGCCATAGGTGCAATCAGGCAGATAATGTATGGCACTTTGTTAAGATTTCTGAAGGTACAAAATGTAAACAATGCAAGTTTTGCTTGTAAGTATTTGCTGGATTATTTTTGCACATTTAATAAACTATTTTTGCAGATTACTGCAGCAATAAGATTCAACACATCGTGTAACAACTTGAATCAATGCCAGCACTGACAAGTATCATAGACACTTCTGCAATAGCCACATCAATGACTGGGTACCAGCATGTAATGCTGCAAACATCACAATCAAGGCTGAGGGTGTCGCTGCAAAAGTTGCAGCATGGCGCCAAGCTCAGAACCAAGCAACTGCTAACTCTGCTGAGCATGGAGATAAGAAGCACCCCGCCTTTGACAAAGAGCTTTTTGTCGACTACCTAGTTGAATGGATTGTCAGTGACAATTAGGTATGTCTTTAAATCAATTTTTAATAATTTAACTTCTGTTAAAACTAAAGAATACTTAAAATATTCCAGAACTCTGCCAGCAAGATCTCCTGCACTATGGATCTATGGTCAGACCCTAACCTAGTGCCATACATGGCTGTTACTGCCCATTGACTAGAGCTTGTCAATGAAATGACAGTCAATGGTCTACAAACACAATTTGTGCTGCGCTCTGATCTGATTGGCTTTTATCACGTACCCACTTGCCATACAGAAGAGCATCTTGCAGCAGCATTTTTGCATATCGCAGATCACATCTCTATTACGCATAAGGTATGTTATTCAATTTTACTAATTTCACATTTATATTAAAATAAATTCGCTAAAATGTACAATAAATACAGCTTGGCTAGATCACAATGGATAATGCTAGCAATAATGATACATTCATGGAAGCACTTGAAGAGTCTCTCTATACTTGCAAGATTCCCTTCAACAAGTCACAACAACACATTCAGTGCACTTTCTTTCAGTGATTACAAAGTGAATTTCTATTCAATTATTATCAGCTGTTTTCCACATATTGTCAATCTTGCCTGTTAAAGTGTACTCAAGGCCGTGACTGATATGGACTACTTGAATGAGCTTGCAGCAGATTTTGAGCCTGGAAAGGCCAAACCAAAGAACTTACTAGAGGCTATCCAATGGAACCCTATAGCTACATTGGGCCCTTATCCGAAGTGTAAATGATAGGCTATCGTGATAAATCTGCCGCCTAAATAGTTCAATATTTTGGATTCGTGCATCTACTTTACGACACTAGCACTTTGCAAATATCCAGAAGTCACTGAACGATTCTGTTCTTCAGTTATTGAGGAATGTTGAAACTCGATGGTCCTCAACATTTCTCATGATTGAACGAGCAGTTTTGTTGCGCAATGTAATTTTTCACAAATTTATTGCACTCTGGTACTAATTCACAATTTACATCATTAATAAATTCCTCACTGGTGCTGAATTTCATGATCTTCAGAAATTCGCTCTTCACAGTCTGGAGTGGGAGGCTCTACAGCTTTTCCTTGAGATTCTCTAGGTAACACATTTTTAATAATATTTCTTTTGGCATTAATCTCCAAAATAGATTCTGCATGCATTCCAGCAGCTTCTTTCTAAAGAAAAAACTCCAACATTGGTCAACACACTCTCTGCATTTAATAGCCTACAGAACAGTGGAGGCAGATGCATGAAAGAAGGCCACAAACTGCTGCTATCATACAGCATGGCCTTGACAAGCTTGAAGAATATGAGGAATATAATCAAGTGAGCAATGTACTCTTACCACCAGTATATGTCAGTATTCTGCCAGAGGTACCTGTTCTAACTTTACATTAGTTGATAATCCACAGTACAAGCATAAGTGGTTCAAAGATCATTTATTCAAGCAGGTAAATACCACAGAGGCTATGTTCCTGGCAGAGGTGCGCAATTTCATTATTTGAAAAGTTTATCTATAGTTTCCTTGGCAGATGCATAAATATTGATTGTGCTACCATGCCTACTGCTCCTGCTCAGAAGTGCACCTCAGTTGAGCGCACGGCTATGGATAAGGCATATGAGACTTTGTTCAGTAGCAATGATAATGGAATTGAGGATACCACCTCTAATTTATCATTAATTGAGGCTGAATGGGGCAGATACAATTCAGAACCTCAGAAAACTTGCAACAGTGTACTTGGCTACTGGAGTGTGAGTCTGTTATGGCTGTACACTTTTTTGCATTTTTCTCGCAATTACTCCGATTTTTACTGATTATTTTTTTTGCACATGAGAAATATCCCACAATTTATGCCATTGCAGTGAACCTGCTATCTGTTCAGGCCGCATTTGTGCCTTGCGAATGCATATTCTCATCTGGGAAGATGACTGTTACAGATTGCCGCAACTGAATCAGTCCGAAACGCATGGAAAGTCTGCAACTTCTCAAATTTTGGTACAAGAAGGGGCATTCTCTCAATTTTACCTCTGACCTAATAAAGAAGGAGGAAACAGAGGACTTAAAGATGCAGACCCAAGAGTCTCCTAAAGATCTGAAGTTATCTAAACAGTCTTTGTCTTGAAATATCTTATAATACATGCATTTTGAAGTCTCCGTGTTAACTACCTGCCGCTTTGGGAACAGAGCGCCAGCTAACGCCATGGCTCAGCCATAGTCGCCCGTAGTCATGGCTCGTCACATGGCTCAACTCGATCTGACTGATCCAAAAATGGCAATGCTATCACGAGCCGAGTCACAGCCACACTTAGCCAAACCATGGCAACACTACCTTGGCGTTCCTAACAGTCTGCAAACAACACGGAATAGACCTGTACAGTCTGCAAATAAATTGTATATCAAGTACTTCCCAATTCTTCTGCAATGCACACCATAACTCATTTAGATTGCACAGACGGAGGTTGCAGCGGTTGACGAGGATTTCCGGGTGCCACCAGACATACTCTATAATGTTCATGTTAGGGGAAGAGAATGGCCAGGAGAGCAATTCAATGTTATTATATTTAAACCATTATCTTATGCACTTTGCAGTATATTTTGAATCATTGTCCTGCTGAAATATGACTACTTTGCATGGGTAACCAAGGTCTTCTAGAGAGCCAAGATAGAACTCTTCGAGAATCTTGCAGTATGAGGCTGCTGTCATATTTCTATCCACTTGATACAGCCTTCCAATGCTCTTTCAGGTTATACATCCTCATACCATTATACTTCCTGCTCTTTATTTCACCACCTTTTTGAGATTTCATAGTAGAAACTCCTCTCCTACTCTTCTCTGACAGTATTACTTTTTGGCTAATAACTGTCTTCCACTTCTCCATTGCCACCCTGTGATGTGTCTTCTTCCACATTTGCTGCTTCATTATGTGAATAGAATGGAGAAGGGGCTTGGTGCAATAAATGCATCTCTTTAGACCAATGCTTGAGAGTTTACATTGAACAGTTCAGACTGAGACATGAGGGGATAGAGTGTGTCGAACCCCAGTAGTGTTTGCACATACGCTGCTTGTGATTGCACGACTCACACAGTGGAGATCATGGTCATCGAAAACATGTGGGCAACCTGGCTTCTTGTTGACATTGTAGTTGTTGTTATCTTCACAAAGCTTGAGGATGATGCAGGAGATTTGTGAGCAGCGTATACCAAGTTTGTTGATAATTTCAGTTTATGTGAGTTCAGCAGCAAGAAAGTTCCATGTATAGGCACAATTGATAGGGGTGATGTTGTCATACATGTAGTTTATGCCAAAGTATGTGTAGAAAAATTTATGAAATACTTCGTAAAGAGAAAAGGGTGTGGTGGAGGAACAATGATGCACACTGAGTAGAATGAGTGGTGCACGTCACTGATGGCTTCAGGGGCTTTCATTGGTTACTTATCTTGTGAGACAGTTTTTGTCACGGTGAGTCCTTCAATAATCACAAGAATTCTTTAACATACTCTGTTATATACATGAATGCTATATAAATTTTATTGGCTATATATATGTATATATAAATATATCCAAGCCAATGTATACCAAAAACAATTGGTGCCTAGTCTTGTTGCATTATTTTTGGTGATCACTGTAGTTACTGGTAATCCCAAAATATAATGCATTAGAGTATATTAGTTGGTGTAATTATCATAGAGTCTCTTCATCATTACCTAGCAAGTTTTATACCCAACATCACCTATTGAAAGTTGCCCCAATGGGTGCACTCAAAACTGCTGTGCAGGCAGAAGTTGAAAGCTCTGGTCACACCCAAAAAGTGTTGAAAGTCGCCCTGCCAGGGTGCACTCAAAACCGTCGTGCAGACGGAAGTCAAAAGCTCTGGCGCGCCTAGAGGGCTGAAGTAGTGAGCGCCCATCAAAAGATGTGTCGTCGGTGTATCCTTACAAGGTCTCGCGGCAGGACAAGTCTCGCTGCCTTCCCATTCCTATTATCCACTCTGAGTAATCTGTAGATTAGATTCTGTAGTTATCAAATCTTCAGCGCTCTCTTATCAATCCCTTAGATTAGATTCTGTCTTTTCAGAGTGAGCATTTTTTATTTGTTTATTACCTATTCTGAATACACGAAAGCATAACTATGTAGGTTATAAAAGCCGTAGAAAATCGTTAGAAAATACTATCTTATTATTCTCCCCATTCCAGAGTCTGCGCATCACAACAAAAAGGCTGAAGTACCAAGTGCCCATCAAAAATACACTGTGGAAGTACCCCTTGTTGAACTCGCAGTTCTCAGGGGGCTCGCGCAGGGTCAGAAGTGACAGCCAATGGCATTTAAGTAGCGGCCAGAATTGCCTAGCCGTGAAGCACTCAATCCAAGCATGTGACCTGCGATATTCGACAGACCACAGCGAGCGAATGTACGAGTGAGTGTACAATCTAAACATGACAGCGTAAAGCACGTAAGTCCAGGTGCGAGGGCAAAAAGCACACGTGTATATTACTATATCTAAACACGATGGCGCAAAGTGCGTAAGCTAGGTACAGGTCGTAAGCATAAGGCATAATGTGGGGACGCGGAATATACTCACTTCAGATGTGAGGGCAAAGAGCACAAGGAGTGATCCCGGAGTGATGGGGGATTATAGACTACGATCAAGAAATTAAGAGTCCGATCAAAGTCCATGTTATCTGATCTAAGATAAGCCATACAGAGTCTGCGCATATGGGCACAATCATAGGGCATGGAGACTGGGCTAGCACTAGAAGCTGAGCCACCCGACCATTCAACATCCCTACCAAGTCCTGTCACCTTTCTCTATGCTTGCTTTCTGTTCTGAGTAATCACTACATAAAATTGAGCCGCCGCATTCGCGGCCAGTCCCGATACCCTGCGAACTGAAATTCTATGAGAATTTTGGCTTGGAGAGCAAGCTTACCCCCAGCAGATTTAACAGGCGCCTGAAGCTCTATTTGACTCTATTTGTTCCCCTTACCTAAACTGTCAGTCTCTCCCTCCTGTCAATGTCTTGTCCCTCCTTCTCTACGCTGTACCAATAATACATTATTTGTCTACCTTCTGTTCTCCATTATACTTACTCTCTCCCAGCAAAACCCGCGCTCAACCAACTCACCGAGAATTGTGATGGGACCTTTCTTTAAAAGAGTTGTGACATCGTCACAGGAAGTCACAGTTTCACGGTGTGCAAATCTGGAGCTGAGTGTTACTCTTCCTTGTCCGCTGTTGATGTCAACATCTCTGTCGTGCAAATTCATGACCAGCAGGCTGTGTTGAGCCCGCGCATGTGGCTCACTACTCTGGTCATGGTTTGCAACACATGCTGCGGTTACACATCTGGAATACACCCTCTGCCCATCTCCTTCCACTATGCCTTTGTCTTCACATTCCCATCTATGAGTTTGCAAGAGTCCATTCGAGGTGCACCACAGCTTCAACCTACTGGCTATATACATTCCTGAAAAAGCATTTCCCTAATAGAAACAGACGAAGACTCAGAGCCCACGCCCGAAAGCGTACCTTTTGTTATGAAAGCAGGTCCGAGGAAATTACTACCTCAACAGTTAGTGACTACTCAGCTTGTTCTGAGTTTTTTCGAGCACATTACAATTTCTGAATGTAAATGAAGAATCGTTCTTTTGGCGACTGGGCACTTTGGAGCTTTTGTACACCGTTACGAACTTTGGCCGAAGGTGTGGGAACTTTTGTTGTAGTCCCATTACATTTGGCCATCAATCTGAGGTTAGGGTTCATTACAAACTTTGAAGTAAATCTTTCTCGATTTTTATAGCCTTTTATACTGTGTTTCAGAACATGCCCTTGTATATAGCATGACTATAGACCTTGGGCTACCTATTGGTATCCATGAAAATATGCTATGCCTTGAGCTCACTGTTCACCAGCGTGCTCAATATCGGGCGCTTACTACATCTGTGAGATAGACTCAATCTCAAATGTGGCAACACCATAATGATTTGTATACAGTTGAATAGAGCTGAATGAGAGGATTCCGAATATATATATATCATAAGGATTCCTAGTTGTTCTGAGGTGGATGGCCCTGGTACAAGTTATTGGATACACTTTACTAGACGCCCATGGTCAGGGCCACGTAAGTGCTGCCTATTCCATTGACGCACTACCTCAACATGACCGCCAACACTGTGTACACCACGGATGTACAACAGCATCTATTTCCCGCTGAACTATACAATCATATGTTCAAAATGCTCAACCCATTGGTGGAAGAAGATCGACTCTGCCTTCGTTCCCTTCTCCTTGTCTGCCACCATATCTACCATATTGCCTTCCCCTACGCATATGAAAAAGTCACTCTGAAGGGCAACCATGATCACCGAGACCCCTTTCAATGTCACCAAGCCTTTCTGTCACAGAAAACCAGTGTCCAATTCTGCAAGGCTATTCGCTACGTCACATTCTCAGGTGTTCAAGCAATCAACCTTCACGACACAACATTGTACTGCCCTCTCTATTCCTGCACACTTGCCTATCTCCTTCAGCTTCTGCCTCATATCAAGGAGGTTATGCTATATGGAGTTCATTGGTCAGATTGTTGCGCTTCCTTTCACCAATCTGGTCTCGAAGAGCAGCCTGTTCTTCCAAAAACCACAAAGCGTGTAGTCTTTCAAGGAGTCGTCTACAGGTTTCATACCTGGCAACGCATGGCAGACATGTTTTACACCCCACCCTCAAATCCACCTTCTTCTTTGCCTGCTTATGCACTGCTTAATATTACCTATGCCAACATCCATCATTTCTATGATGTGCTTGAGCCTGGTGGTCAACACATCACCCTTTCTCCTTTTCCAAACAAATCGTCCATCATCCTCATCTGTCCTACTGGTCAACTAGCAGCACAAGCATTGCGGACCATCAATGTCTATACTCTAGTTTGCATCACACTATCCGAGCAGGATGCAACGGATACGCAGCTAGCTTTGGAAGCTTTTCTAAGGTGGAATTGCTTATATTTAACAAGACTTGATATTGGATTTGAGGATTATATCAGTATGTGACTCATGTTCTCTTTTTTTTTTCTTTTTTTACTAACTATATAATTGATAGTGCCTGCTTCAATGCTTGATGCACTGAAGTTGTGCAAAGGATTGAAGGCGTTTGGTATAGGTTTCAATGTATCCGAATTGGTTGGCCCTGCAAACCACCAGCTGTATGCCCCTGTTGAAGGCTATATTCGCTATATGGCCTCTCTTCCTCCAGACATCCTGCATATCCGGCTTCATTTTTTCTGCAATGGAATAACTTCAAGTCGCATACGCTTTTTCCTCAAGCACATAGAATGGAAGCTATATCTCCAATGCCTCACACAATTCAAGCAGCTGGAGAGCTTGCATATAATTGTAACTGGAATCCATTCCAAGGAGGTGTGGTACCCTTCAAGTGCTTATCATGATATAAGACCTTATCTTCAGGATGTATTTAAAGGTATGTTAGTCTGTTACAAATTGTTGGGTGTCTGTGATCTCACTGCTTATGTGTTGCTTTAGGTGTTGCAAACAGAATACGATTTTCATGGAAACTCTCTTTATTTGATTTATGTAAATTCATGTAAAATTCCTGATAGCTTAATCTCTCTATGGCTATTTTGTTCTCTTTAAATCTTATATCGTCCTACTTTTATCATGAATACAAACACTGACATAGACTGATTGTTCCACATCATAAACAAAGTCCGTATTACATCCACAGCCTATGACATCTTGCTGGCTTGTTGAGGTACTTGTGAGAGAACTCACATTCTGACAGATGGCATAAACTAAGTATATATACTTCCCATAACTTAACTTACCATTTGTGTGGCCTGTCAAGCATGCTATGCAGCTTTGTTGAGTTAATGTGGTGGTGCAGGTGATATGGAGGGAAATGGGTAAAGCCAGGCTCCAGGCAAGAAGTGGATGTGGCAATCTGTAAGATTTAGTAAAAAACAAATACAGTGTTTCACTACTCCTTGAGACAACTAAGGAAAAGTGCATAACATGGCTCTATCAATGGTTATTGGCTCAAATAAAATTGACAGCCTGACTACTGTGTATGTAATGTATATCTATGAATGCATTGTGTGCAGCTGGGGATGCAATTTACATCTAGGTGCAAAATGTCACACTCACCAGTCCTTGAGACAAAGAGTGACATGTAGTGTGCCAATATTACATTCTGTTCAGCCTCAGTATAGCTGGGTGTAGCCCAGTATAATATTTTCAGATTGCATGCAAAAGCCCCTTCAAGCTGCGCTGTGCTATAGCAGACAGCTGATAATGGTGTATCTGCCTTGCACTAGTTCTTGAGACATGCACACTGCACTGGCGCTTAGGCGCCCATTGAGCGCCAAAGTGGACAGACACGTCCTTGGCCTCCAAATGCATGACATACAGGCCTGGAGGCTTCAGAACAGGTTGAAATTTTTGGAAGGAAGTAGGTGCTACAGAATCCAGCAGCCTAGAATATTTCTGGTAATTGTAAGCCTCAGAACTGTCCACAACCCTGGAATATTATAGATCCAGTCCCATTTTCACCAGTCGACAATTTCTTACCATTGTACGCTATCAGTAAACATCCTGGATCTTTGTCTGAAGATACAACCACTATAGAGCATGCAGAATATAAATTTACAGCATGTTCAGACCTCAGAAGCACTCAGTAGAAATGTTTGTCTTAAGGAGTGATGAGTCTCAAGGAGTGGTGAAACACTGTATTACAATTACATTTGTATACATTCATGCAAGAAGTAATAAGCGAGTGACAGGCATAGAATGTGATTACTACTGTAGCGTAATTTATACATGTTCAACGAGTTCCAGAAGGTTGTCAACAAACGAGGGGGTACTACGGTGTAAACGAAGAGCTTTCTTCCACTCTGTCGCTGTCTTCGGCTGCTCTTGGCCAGCACGAAGTCTGACAAGGCGATTGACATACCACTCCTCGTTCTGCGGTGTCCAGTATCCCACATCCTGCCCAGAGCACTTCCAAACTTGAGGAGGGGGCCACCAGTAGACCGTGCGTACGTTCGACGTTGCCGTGCAATCTGCGCGAATTAGTAAAACCATATTAGCATAGTTTGTAAGTGTGCTTACGCGTGAATTGCCGTGTTGCACCACAAATGATGTCGATCTCATCTGTGGACAAAACGTCATCGACGTAGCAGCGGTTGTCGAAGGTGGCAAGGATTTGGGTCCGTCCGGTGTGACTGGGCCCTCGCTCAACTTCGCTCGCCGTAAGATCCGCCGCGCAAAGTCTGGCAATGATTCCTCCAAGGAGAGCAGCTTCTCTGGCATGTGGTGCATTGAGCAACGCCCCTCGCGTCTTTTCGTAGTGCTTGAAGTCTTCGACCGAGAAGACGTGATTGAGGGGGCGATACCCCAACCCTACACGCAGTGAAGGTGGTTGAAAGGGGTAAGCTTCAAGCTCTTGCACGGCCAGCGTGCGGAATGAAATGCCTAACATGAGCAGTTGGGATGCAAGCTCTGTGCGCCGAGTCAACTGGAGCCTGTGGGCTAAGCGAATGGCGTGTACCGCGTCGCTGCTAGTGAACACGACGATCCAGTACCTGTCGTTGGCGTGGTGGACTGCCTTCGATTCGATTAGCATGGGCCGCTCGTTGGTCCTCTTGACCCCTGTCCCGTACTGGTTTCGTCCGGTGTGCCAGTCTGTTGGTACAACAAACTCTGTGTACCAGACGTTATTGGAATTGGGAGGGGGACGGGCACAGAGGTCGGCGATATCGCGGGAGGCTGTGTACGGGCGAGGATGTTGTCGACGAAGACCTTGAGGTGAGATGCAAAAGTGTACGGAACGGTCGCCATGTCTCGTAGCTCCCAGCGGAGGGTCTTGAATGCGTTGCTGAACGTCTCAGTGCTGTTTTGATCGACTGACGTGGAGTGTTGCCAGTTGGCAGGGAGAAGAAGGCCGTACCGGTCTACCGCGATGTCGACGATGTCCACCCCAACCCAGTCTATGTCGGGCTGTGCTTCAGGCATTCGCGTGGAAACTATGAGGGACTGCGTGGTCGCAGTATCAATAGTGCGCCGAGGGGGACTTGGAGCGCGGTCTGTGCGTCGCCGCTGGGGCGACTGACCACGTTCGCGATCTGCCTGTTGACGATGCTGTTGCTCTTGTTGCAATTGACGAGCTTCGGTCTGGAGCCAGGCAGCATGGTCCTCGTCTGGTACGCCCTCGTCGTCGTCTGACATGAACGCAGCGTATGGGTTGTCATTGTCGATCGTTGGCTTGAGACCGCGATACACATCGTACTCATTGAAAACGCTGTTGTACACTCGCATTGCAGGGTCCGTCTCGTCCCACAGGTCCTCAAGGCGTGTCTGATCACTTCGTGGGATTGGATCGCGAAGCCACTCTCCGTTGTCCAGCAAATCCCATTCAAAAACGCGTGGGCCATGTCGACCAGGAAGAGGGTGATTTACTTGTGCCTGTTCTCGTGATAGTCGAGCCTGCCGTTCTTGTGCAGTCTCTCGAGCGATATGAGCTTCGCGCCGCGTAGCTTGCTGCTGCAGCCATTCGTACACTGATACTTGCTTTAATGGAGCTGCAGGTACGCTTACTGGGACTTGAGAGGTCTGCGCGAGGTCGTCTCTGGACGTTGGTCCTACGACGTACCACAAGGCTTGTGGGGGAACGAAGGGTTCTGAGCCGTAGTAGACCCAGACTGGCAAGAACTTGTGTTGAAGCATGACGAAAGCGATCTGGTGCCACTGTTGATTTTCTTGAGGGCGGCCATACGAGCGGGCATTGACGATGGCGCCAACACGTTCAGCGGTTGTACTGCACACCCAGGACTTTGATATCATATCTCTGAAGGACTCCGGGACTTTGGAATAATTTTTGATTCTGACGAAGGCGTCCCACCCTTGGTAGGCTGCGTGGAAGTACAAGTAAGAGAGCATGGCGAGGCGGACGTTGAAAGCGCGGAGTGCCTGGAATGCGTGATGTCGTACAGAGGCCTTGCTCGTATATATACGGGTGTAGGGATATCGGAAAGGACGGAAGTCTTGAGATTCGTTGTAATGTAAGGGGAGTCCGATATTGCAGTGGCGCGAAATCTCTTGAATGAGTGTTTCGATGCCTTGCTCGAGGGCTTGCCATTCGCGTATGAGGGCCGGCTTCAATTGGTACATCGTTCCGCCGTTACGCTCGATTGCGACGACCGGGAGTGAGGTAATGGTGTGCATTAAGGCTGAGCATGGCGAGTATGGGAATGAAGGTACGAAGGCACAGTGGAATGTCTGGTCGTTCAATAGATGCGGGCGGTGAAGTTGGAACACGTCCGTCGGCGGACGGTCAGCTTGACCGTTCTTTGGAGGGTGATTTTCTCTTGCGTTCAGTCCTATCCACCAGTGTCTTCTACCGTCTTTCAGTTCGGTATAGACAGTGCGGGTGGAGAGAGTGACAATCTGTATTGTAGTCAGCTCTTGCGCAGGGCGAGTACGTCGTTCGTATAGGTAGCTTACCTCACGTTGTTCATGCGATAATGACGCAAGCGCAAGATCACGATGTGATGTAGCCATTGGACTGTAATTGCGTTTAGTATACGGTTAGGTATGTCGACCGACGCACGCACCGAGTTCGTGTAAGGTGAGCTATGTTATAACGCAGACTTGTAGGCCTGCGCGACGTGCGAGTATGGGAAAAAAAGGCCAATGACAGCCGTAAAACAGCTGACAATGACGGCGGGGGGTTGATGGAGTGTCTGAGCGGGATTCGACTTGAGTGGCCTGGGGAGGGGAGCGGGCGCGGGGCGGTGAAGGAACGAGGTTCGTCACAACCGTGTATCGGTGTAGGTGGGTGCTGGTGACTCCAATGTAAGCCGTAAAACAGCTTACAATGGTAGGGGAGGCGGTGGAGGCCGGGCGAGAGACAGCGAGGGCGAGGTTGAGAACGACGGCGGAGGAGAAATGACAACAAAAGGATCAGAGGCGCTGGTTCGGCTCGCGCGCACGTGAGCTTTCAGACGCCTGTCCCCATGACTCGTTCCACGTGGTGTGGGGGGTGGATGGGTTAGGGGTACACGTCGCGTGGCCGGTTGATGGCGCTCGAGAGGACGCAGGGTCCACGTGGCAGGACACTGGCGCCTGTGGCGGCGTCGGTCTCGCGTGGCCGGTTGATGGCGCTCGAGTCGGCCTCGCGACGCGCGTCACAGGGCGCTTTCCGGGTCCGCATCCGAGAACCCGAAGTCGGCTTTTGCCGACATCACGGCGTGACCATCAGATGTCACGTCTTTCGGTTCTCGTTCATCCTCTCCTCTCACTCGACCCCATCCTCGTCGCCTTAGTCCCTCCCTTCCCCACCTGCTACGATGTTTTACGTCGTAGCTGGTCTGCTGCCCCCACATGCTAGGCTGTTTTACGGCTTAGCTTGCTCACTGTCCCCCTTCCAAGGTCCTAGTCTCCACCCGTTCTCCATCTGTTTCGCCGGCTAGTCTGTTCTACCCACCGCAACCGCGTCCATTCCCGCCTCAACTGTTCTGTAGTACCCTCCTTTGCGCCCTGGTACTACAGAAGCCGACACATCGCGTCCGTCGGCCGAAACGAAGGCGCAAACGTCGTGAAGTCTCGCGTTGATTGGCTGCTGAGCCCTCCGAGACCGCTTTGTCAAAAGCTTTCACGTACAAAACAACGCATGGTGCCTATCGCATGCGTGGTTACGTACGTGAAAGCTTTTGACTCATCATCCTCTACCGATAGGCCTCCCTCCAGGGCATCTTCTCGGTTTCGCCTTCAGTAGGTTCCTGGTTCCTCACTGCTACAGTGTTTTACACTGTAGCTGTGTCTCCTACATCATATCCTTCTGATACTGCGTCTTTTAGGTACTTGTGCAGCCAGTATCGAGTATTGTGCTCGAATAGCTGTGTCTCCAGCCTAGCGGAGACCTCTCGGTGCCCATCTGGGTTCGGCCGAACAACAAACTCTGAAGATCCGAGAACACGCGTGTAGTCATTCTGGTCAGGTAAGCACTGCAACGTCTGTACGCAACAGTGTCTTGACTTCTCTTCTTCCTCTTTGACCCCGAACTCTTGTACGCAGCTTGACCCTCCCATGGATAGCGATATACCTACGGTGGTTCTGTCCACACACCCTCGATTCACAGACCTGTATGGGTACTTGGACATTCCGAATCGTTCAGGCCGAGCAGGACTCACTACAATCTGGCTAAGCCGCTCCCATCCTCTCGTACCCGCAGACTGTCACCCCTTTGATCGTCACCTTGTCCTCCTATGGCCTCGTGCCCCAGGGTATCTCAAGCGGGTTCACGATAGAGTGGTTGCAGGTGTTGTTGCCCCGGCGTGGAACGCGGATTTAGGATCTCTCGGTATGTGTAGGGTTTTTCGCCTATTTTCATCACAATTTTCTCTCGTCGCCCCTTTCCCTATATCCCTACATTGACTGTGGTTTTACTGCGGTCATTGTATCTCGAATACATTTCCCTCTCCATGCTCTATGTATGCGCGAACCCCCTTCCGACATTGATCATAGTTTTACTGTGGTCGTTGTCGTTTCAAATTTCGTATTATATATGATATTTCGCTGCTGGGTCTCTAATGCGCTTCCCCCGCCCCAGGAATGGCTTCTCTTTATCCTGGCGACTACGTGTTCATCCGTGACGTGGATCAAACTGAAGATACCGCCATCCACGATCTGTTTTATGCAAACGTGCCTGACTTATCGTGCGTTTTCCTTTCCTTCCTGTCATTGAAAATATATTAACTGCGTAGTAGGCATTTGCTGCCTGTCGCCATGCGCCAACGTCTTCTGGAAGTCCAGACTCTTGTTCTTGCCCTCGGGAAGAGCGTAGTGCGACGATGCCTGTCAGTCGTCCAGACGGTGCTGTTGTCGGTGGCACAAACTTTGAGCGTATTGAGAGACCGGCTGGTGTTCAAGCAGGATTTCGAGCTTACCAGCTATGTGCAATGGATCAGATTCAGCGCGGGATATACGGCCCCGTTGCTTGGGGTAAGGTTGACCGTGCAGATCCTATCCCTGGCTCGATCGACGAACTCCCTCCCCATCGTCAGCTTTGTCCTACCATAGTTAAAGTGCGGCTCCAGGCTTTTGTTGCGACTACGGTGGCATATGTACTTCCTCTAACTAATATATTTAAATGGAATTCAGACCTCTTGTGACGTTGCGATGGTTGGCTGGCGTACTGCACCTGACGACATGCGATCTCTGATTCAGACTCAAATGTCTGCAGCAAATGTTCCACGTGTCGGCTCTGATGACAACACTGCATTTACCGCAATTCAAGTCAATATATCGGCAGCCGATCCTTACCCTATGGCCTCCGGCATCGCAAATATGCCTGCTACGCGGTCATCATCTTCTGCAAGCAGCGACCTTGGTATTGATGTTGCTGAATCAACTCCACTTTCCTGTAAGACTTTATTTACAAAACTGAAGGTTAAGTTCTCTTTTGATATATTTGTACAGCCCATCATGCAGCACAGCTTGGAGCTTTTGGATCCTTTCACACAGATCGTTGGGACTCTGTCGGAGCATTAACTTCGATGGTTTTTTGCTCTGATATTCCCGACGATTATGATCCAGGAGCCTTGTTTTTTCCTGAAGTTGGACTTGCGGTGTCCTTGGGTGGTATCGGGTCTGTAAATTTCTGCGGCCGTAACTGGCATGGGGGTCGTGCTCCTGTGCCAAAGACCTGCAATGCAGCAAAAGCACACTGGCCTTATCGTCTTGTCTTTGTGCATTATCCTCATGCTCGCCCTCTTGATGGACATGCTATTATACCCATCTTATCGACACCATTTCCCGCGGCGAACCCTACTTCATCTTACATGTTTTCCATAAGGCCAGAGATGCAGCTGCAAACGTGAGTCTTCTGGATATCTGAGATATCACAGGCTTTAACAGCATACGTAAATAGATCTGTCCGGCCCTCGCTATCCCCCAAGGAATCTATCTCGTTTGCACGAGATGGTTCTGCTTTCATGGAACCCCTCTCCCTCTTCCGGTTCCTTGTACGCGCGATTCTCATGTTCGCTGTCTGGTTTCTGTCACATCTGCCATCTTCGTGGGAGGTTGAGGTGGATACAGAGATGTTCATTGATTCAATAACTATGAGTGGCAGAGAGGGTCGTGTCTCATCAGGATACTGGCCAGAGGCTCCAACTCTTGCTCAGTTCCATAAACATGCATCACCTTACCGCACTCCAAATTCAACATCACAGTCACCCTCCACAACATCCCATGGTCCATCCTCACCGTCATCACCACCGCCTTCCTCATCTGGTTCTGTCAGCCGTGTCAGAATATTCAGCGAATGGGCAGAATTTTGTTCACGTCGCAGAGTCATCATTCCCCTGCTTCATCGTTCGACCCGAGAGACTGCAGTCTTCGCTGAAGAACAAGATGATCCAGTCACCATTTCACACCCTGCAACTCACTCAGAACAACAGTCAGCTGGTGAAGGTAATTAACTTCTGGACTACGTCCAAATTCATTACATGGAATGCTGTCTGATTTTTGTCTGTAAGATAATCACTCTGAGGATCATAATGCAAGGCAAGGCACAAAACGTAAAAATGCTAAGATGCAGCAACCAGCCAAACGTACGTATTTGCCACATTATTGAGGTCCATTATTCTCAAAATATTTTCAGGTCTTCGCATTGCAGAGACACCAGTTGTTCAAGTCAAAGGCAAAAGTCGTAAGACCCAACGAGACCTTGCAAAAGCAAAAGCTGGGGTTCCAGAGCTGTTGTATTCACAGACTGAGCTTGATACCTTGGGCGACTTCACTCCTCATGGACTTGACACGTTACATCCTTCGTCTCCTGGACTCGGTCCACGTCGGTCATCTCGTATACATAATGGAGGAGGCTTCCCTACGGGTTAGTGTATTGTATAACGCATAAAAACTATGTTCTAGCCAGCTCATATTGGATATTTCTGTATCATGGCTCTCCAGATGACAGGGATACTGATGCAGATGATGAAGTTAGCCAAGACATGGAAGAGGGAGATGATGAGACGTATAAAGAGGGAAACACTTTAGGTTTGTCTGATAGTGAGATTTATTTATGCAGTTGCTAACCATGATTTGCAGAGGGTGCACAAGCCTCTGCTCATTCTGGGTCATCTTCCTCCACTACACTTGTTCAGCCTGCTCTCTCAGGCCCAACAAGGGACTATCAGGATGGAGAAGAAAGTGGCTTATCAAGTGAAGAAGAGCCCTTGGCGAAGTTCCAGTCGTTTGCATCCCGTCATATGCAAACAGACCAAAATAGTTTGCATACGGGTTCAACACATGGAGGTGGTAGATTTAACCTGCAGGTTGAGGGTCAATCATTGCCCAATGAAGGAGACTCTAGGACAGCAAGTGTGTTGATTATTATCTCTAATATAATTCATAGTTTATGCTAATAACAATGTGTTGCCTTAGAGTACTTGTTGCAACTTGGCACCAGTGAATTACAAGATATGGTCCGTCATATATTGAACGTCAACAAAGAAGCTCTAGCATCGAGAGAAGCAGGCGCTATTACTGCTGCAGAGCAGGCCCGTATGGCAAAACTCTACGTGACTCTCAGCAAAGACTCCTACGATATCAACACCATCACGAGCATCAGACCGTCTTGGGTTATAGTGCAAAAGCTGGGACAGTACAGTGCTCGGACAGAAGTCGCTGCAGTTCTTCTTCGACATGAATATTTGTCCATGTACATGCTCGCTTTCCACTGGTTAGAAGGCTTTGTGGACAAGGCCATGCAAGGCGTGAACAAGAAAGATGCCAAAATGTGGTACCACACTCTTGCTCAAGATGTGTACAACAATGTCAAAGAGAGAAACCGCCATGTTACCTACGAACCAGCCAAATATCTGCCTGCTTTTCAAGACCATCCCCAAGTCAAGGCCCATGTAGTCGCTTTTCGTGGCAGAAGAACCTACCTCGAGGACGAGATACAGCAATGCGTTTTTGAGGACCTCATCTCTATTCTGACCAGCTGGTTGGGCTTTCCTGATGATAGGATGCTTATGGAAAGGCGAGATTTCTGTCCATTACCACCTTCTATGCGTCACATGGTGTTCTTTACTTGCCAAGCACATATCAAGCCTTTCTCTCCATTCGCATGCAAGTCCTGCCAAGCAGACACATCCAACGCATCACACGTACCTCCTTTGCCACCTATATCATGCAATTGCATGCCCATCCAATCTGTGACAAGACATCGGCCGCATTTGCTGCACTTTCACAGTTAGAGGAAGAGTATAAACTCTGGTACACTCCTCTCGCAGTTCCTCTACCATTCACCTGGGTCTCAGATCGTCTCAAACTGTTTCGATCTTTTATTTTGACCTTGGAACCTCTAATAGAAAATGAGGGCATTGTCATCACCACCGATAGACTGGTGAATATGGTCACTGCAAATCAAGACTTCTACCTTCCCTTCTGACAACATGCCCCTTCCCTGGCTCTTGCCCTGTCTGCATCACCTGGTCCTTACCATCCCGACTGCTTGCATACCCGTGCTGGGTTCTTCAGCGCTCTTCTATTCCGGGCTGTTACCTTCTCAGCACCAATGGTGGTTGAAGATCATCATATCTTCTTCAACTCTTTGGAACAATGGAAGAAGTTCTACAAGCATGCTACAGAAGTGGGGAGAAAACCTGCCTCATACTTTGCCAACATGCGTGCTTATGGTGCTGCCAATCCCCGACGTTCTCCGGACATTGTGGAGGATCTTTGGAAAGCCTCAGAATGCTGGGAAGAGTTTCTCGAGGATCTTGACTCAGAAGATGGCAAGGTGCATCCTGTAGAACTGTTCAACTTCTTACAAGGCCAATACAAAGTCAAGTACAAAGTCAAGTTCAAGAATGTCGGGCCATTGACAGCATACTTGCTTGTTGCAGACTATGTACAAGCTGGTTTGGCTGCTTCACCTTCTTTGCTTGACCTAGCAAAGCTAATCCATATCATAAACCGGGGTGCGGTATATGGGCTTCGAGAAATTGGTCTTTTGCCAAGAGGAGTACAGGCTATTTCTGTAGAGGATGTTCGTGCTGCATTAGACAAATTGATGACAGACTTAAAGGAAAATCTTTCTCAACACATTCAAAACTCTATCAGCCTTGACTACATTTTTCTTGAGCATGCACTATGTAAATTTCATAGGTTACATACTTCCATTCAAGGTGTATCCAAGTAGATTATTTGCGCATATAATTTGCTGTATAGAATATGTGCAATAATACCATTGTTGTGAGGTGGGAGTATACATGCAGGTCTGTATAATGTAAGCTTTCACTTGACTTTCCTTTAGGGTACAGTAATTCATGTTTATGGAGCAATTATATATTACAGAGTATTATAGCTTATAAGTTGTGTATTGCTTTTTCTCTCCCATACTATTCATTCATAGATAGGCATTTGTAGCCCTTGAAGTTATAAGACTGATGCAATGTTCTTTGTTATACAAATAGATATTTACTCAGTAATCATACTTTCACTCTCATCGCAGTGTTTGTCTTCTGTACCCTTGTTTTCCTCAACTTCTGCTGCTTTCTCACCTACTTCCTTATCCTCAATACGTAACCGCTTGAATCGTTCCTGCGTTTCTGCAACCTTGATACCATAACCAACATTGCGTTTGATAGGCTTTGCTTGTATGATTACTTGCTGTTTGAGGTTGTTCAAGGCATTTCTATTCAGTTCCTGTGTGAAAGGTTTCAGCATGTTAAAGCTTCTGTAGTATCTGAAATCACCTACTGCTTGCACTGCTCGATTAACCACACAAATTGAACGAAGAACCAGAAACATTTTGTACTTCTGTTTCTTGATCCGCAAAACGGAAAAGGCCATTTGTACCTCCACCAAGTCTCCAACATGAATTACGGCAGGAGAAATAGGAGTATAGGCTCGTGTTCTATATCACAGATTAGAATAGAATCATTGATAAATTCTACTTACTTACTGCGAATTGAAATCTCTTTCGAAGTAGAGAACTTGGCTTTCCTCAGAGTATGTAGCATCTGAGGGGATGCGGCGAGTAAATATACCGGTTGGATCCAAAGTCGAATCAAAATCCAGAGCTTTTCCTACAAGGTTGCTCTTCCAGGTGAGATATCTGTTATGAATATCCAGTACGAAACTGTTTTGTTCCATACTAGGCATCCAAGGTTCCATCGACCCTTCTGGAAGATAAGACTTGAATAGGTCGTATAGACAGAGTATAGCCGTGATGTACTGGTCGAACATATCGACGCCCAAGCCGGTTATACGAATGGACTGCCTGGCATGCATTATTTCACGTGGAAGCCTTAAACCAGACTCAATATAACACGCATTGTGGTTTGATTTGATACTCACTGAGTTTTAGAGGTAAACGGAGGAAGGTATTTCTCCAATAGGTATCCTTGTGCTCGTAGAACCACCTCTTCATGTATGCCATCCGATGTAGTTGGCCATACCAGATCAAGCCTGTCTGGAACTTCGCGCACTAGGACAGTGGTTAAAGTATGAATGTCTTTGGCCTAAAATATGTGAGATAGAGTAGTATATACATGATTTACAGTTACCTTTGCCATAAACAGAAGAGTCGGCACAGTGTCCTCTTCATCTTGACTGTCTAGCATTATTTCTGCCAGGAGATTTCCTTCGCAAAATTAGTTCACTTATTATATATATAGATTGATATATGAACGCTTACTGTACATGCTTTCATTGCTATATAGTAAATGAACAGCCATGGTCAAGATTGTAAAGCAAGCTGCAGCGGATATGTAGCAAAGATAAAGACAGACCAAAGCGAGAAGAGTGATGCTTACGTGTATCGTTCCATGGAAAGATATCACATGGTAAAGGTCAGTGAGGACGCCAGCAAGCTGGAGCGGAGATACATTCTGTTGATGAACTCCGCTAACATCAGAGACATACCCTATATAAGCCTACTCTGAAGTGGAAGGTCGTCAGAGATACCTTGCATCTCTACCCCCATCATCTCTAACATCGAACTCGTTGTTGTCCTCTTCCCGCACTCATCATGCCCCTTAAAGCCTCTGCGAACCCCTCCAAAGCCTCTGCCAAGTATGTACCCTATTTTGACTCCTGCGAATATCAGCTGATAGGCATGCAGCTTCCGCGCCAAAGAACTGGAAGCCAGTGATGACAAAGCACAGAAGATGCAGGCTGTCGCTGATTGGTTGGATAAGGAGAAGCGTGGAATAGACAGCACTGACAGTGGCAGTGATGTCGAAGCGTACGTCCCCTACCCGTATTGTTTATGACCTTTATTGACTTGATGTATGTAAGGTTACGCAGTATGCCTGCCTCGCCAAAGAAGAAACCTGGCAAGGCTCAGGGTGACGATGAAGACTTTGTCATGATATCTGAAGATGAAGAAGTCCCGAAGAAACGCCGAGGACGTCCCCCCAAAGCTAAGACCACCATTACCGCGTAAGCACATAGGTTTTCCTCTGCTGTTGATACTCGCTCAACTTAAGTGTTAGTAAGAATACTGGGAAGGAAGAGAAACCAAGTTCAACTCAACCTGTCAAGCGTCGCGGGCGCCCTCCGAAGACCAAGTCTATTATTGTTGATAGGTACGGCATACCGCTGCGTTTGCGATGACAGCTAACTCATTACATCACATAGTGAGGGAGACGACACTTATGAGGAGAAAGGAGAAGAGCCGCCTAAACCTGCCAAGCGTAGAGGACGGCCTCCTAAGGCCAAGACGAACCCTACCTCCCAGTATGTCATCACTTTATACATTCTTAACTAGCTCTTACAATTTGTGTGATTTGTTTACGTCGTATAGGAAGCACGAACAGAATGAAGATGATGGAGAAGACGTAGCACCTCCCCCAAGGAAACGAGGTCGCCCTCCTAAGGCCAAGACGACTGCTCCACTACCGTAAGTCTCTCCTCCCTTCTCCGTCTTTACATACTTATAGATTTGCAGCATTGCAACGCATGCAACGAAGGAAGAAGAGGAGGAAGAGGGGGAAGAGGGGGAAGAGGAGGAAGGCGAGCCTGAGGCTGAGGCCGAGGAGGAAGAAGAGGAAGAAGTCAAGCACGTAGCTCAGCCGTCGAGATTAGGCCAGTCTTCCAAGGCGATAGAGCAACAGATCCCCAGGTAAGCCTATAGTTTCTTGCTTGTCATTCATTGATTATTGAGGACGTGGTAGCCAGAAGACTGAGAAGGTTAATGCCGACGCTGTTGACCTTGATAATGAGTTTGAGGTTAAGGCGAGACATGACCGCAAGACTTCTGGGCTCAAGCCTGAGGTCGTCATACAGTGAGTTCTTTGTCTCTTCACTAATCAATCTAACATATATATTAGGGAAAGGCCCAAGCCCCGTTCTCGTAAAGTTGCCTCTGACACGGTCGTCAACGTCACTGACGACGAGAAGAACTTGGAGTCAAAGACAAGGTACGTGGTAAATATTGCCTATTTGCGATAACTTATGAAGTTATTCTACAGAGAGGACAAGGGTAAAGGTGTCATGACTGCGCGAGGTCGGTTTAGCCCTGATTGGGAGGAGGAAATTATGGCTAGTCCTCGCAAGCCGTACGTATTCTGATATTGATTTTGTTGTAACACTTTGCTGACTAATAATATTAGAAGATACGTTGACCCAGAAGTCAGAATGACACCTCCCACTCCTTCTCCTGTGTAGGTGGCTATTACACTGTCGCAGAAACTACCAAGGCTTATAGAGTTCTGTAGAAAGACGCCTGGAAAGAAGAGATCTCTTTTGACGATGTCTGGCCCTATGGAACTCGACAGCCTTGAGGAGGAGGAGACGCCTATGTATGTGTGCAACACTATTCTATATCCGTCTAGCTAATAGTTCACATGTTTAGCCGCACCACAAAGAAGTTCTGTCAAGCTGTTACGCCCCCTCCTCCTTCTCAAACTCCGATAGAAGATCGCAGACATAATGTCTTCCTAGACGACATTGCAGAAGAGTACAATGATGAGGAAGACTCCAACAACGAACAAGCTGGCAAAGAGGATAGCGATCAGGAAGATGGTATCAACCATCAAGGGTATATCTCTGCAAAGTACGTCTCTTTACCAATGATTTGCATATCATATCTCACGCCCTCGAATAAGGATAACGACATGTTGTATCTCGAACTCCGAGGTGGTTGACGAGTTGACTACCGACTTCGTTGATAGAGCTCTCAAGGACAACTATACTCAACGCCCTCATTTGTCGTAAGTTATTATTTACTTCATATAATCATCATGTATCTAACATCACAATAGCGAGGCAGACGTCAAGTACGGAGCTCAGATGCCTAACACCACGACCTATCGAGAAGCGTTCCATAACCTTGGTTACAACCAGGCTCAAATACTCAAGTAAGTCCCTCCCTTTGCGTCTATTGCTTTGAAACAAATGGTATTCTTCATAGACGGTTGTATACTATCGTGGGCAGTCGACGGTTCGCTAGCGTTGTACCCTTCAGTTGGGCCAATCCGGACGATTACGAACTGAGCGCTACAACTGGTTCAAAGCCCTTTGTCAATAAGAAAACAAAGCGCAACCAGGTGTTCGTCAGCTGGGGCGTGGTGACTAATAGTTCCATTAGGGAACCAACCACTGGTGTGTCATTTTATATATATCTATTGCTGCATTACTAACTTGTGCATCAGACAACGGACAGTCACTCAAGTCCATTCAGTTGTTGCTACCTACTCTGGAAGCCAACCGTGCCTTCGCTGCTGCAGCGATGGTGAAGCATGTCAAGACTCTCTTCGTCTCCACTTACCAGTCTGCTTTCAGTTTCAAGACTTGGAGCGCAAAGGATGGCTCACCTCGTAAGCCAACGAATCAAGCTGGTACGGATTACGCTTTTGCTTTGAATCACATCTTCAACTGCACTAACTTCTTATTTTAGGCACGCATTACAAGACGATGCCTGCTCGCCTACCTTCTATGAAGTCAAAGGGCAACCTGTTCCTTCGAGAAGTCATCGAGCGCGCAGAGAACGTTGGTTGTCTTCAGCCTACTGATGAGAGTAAGTAACTTCTTTGGCAATACTCTTACATGTTTCATTAACTCCGTCTTGTATAACAGTTCCTGTTTGGGATTTGCGTCAATGGTTCATTGGCTTGAAGAGTAGTGAACCTTGGATGCAGCTGCTCTGAAGTCGATCATGGACACTGCTCCTTTGTATCGTACACGCAGAGAGGAGATTCCAAGCGACTCCATTGTCGGTGTATTTCATACCGTAGGTAACTACACCACGTCTGGGCAGGTTCCAGCTATCGGGTTCAATGTCTTTGGTGTTGTTGTTCTTCTGGACGGTAGTAAGAATTAGTTGTATACCATATTGTCACGCGCTCAATAAATATCTCCTTTCTCTTTGCTTCAGTATTCAAAGACAATGTTAGCATGACTGCTGTTGAAGTTACAATGACCCTCTGTGCATGAACAGATATATACACGTATCCAAATCTTTTGAGACAATTCTGAATCAAGTTCAACAGTTTTTATCAGGAGATACAGACTACAGAATGCTTCATGCGTGAGCCGTGCACCGCGCTGCTTTGGGGCTATTTTTGCTCCACCGTCCCCCTCCTGATGCAGCCTGACATGGTCGTCATGTCAATCACCGCCTTCTGTGGTATTACTTCGATGTCAAAGTGTGCCCAAAGCGGAAGGAGGATTAGCCTCCCGTCTGCCCAATTAACTCCGGTGACATGAGCTTGCTCGTTGCCCTCTCTCCGCCTGCCATCATCCCTGCAACATCTAGCCACTCAATGCCACCATCTTGCACACAACTTGGGGCATATTATCATACCAACTGTTGCACTCATGGTCAGTCATAGGTGATCCAACACCACCGCATCTCGAAAGGTGCAGCTTTCTTCCATTTACTATCTACTGAGTATTATCTGTTAAATATATAATATTCTGACTCTTTTTCAGATTTGATCAACTGGTAGTCTGTTCCACATTGATTGAGAGAAGATCTCCACTTTCAGGTTGAGCCAGCCCCTATATCGGACCGGCGCAGGGGCGGTTTGGCTCAGTGTGAACTAGTCTCGAAGCATTTCAATATCCATATGTTCTTGTAGGCACAAATTGCAACACTCAAGGGCGCAGCAACAAAATTAATTCTAGCACCTGAAAAGAGTACTTGAAATTATGGTGACTATATAGTAGAATGATGACATGTTGAAGTGATACACAGACTTGCAGCAGATATGGGTAAGCACCGAACTTGCAGCGGATCATGCGAGTACCGATGACTGCCCACTGTGTGGCGTAGAAGTTAAATCTCTTCAAACAATGTGACTGCCACCACAACTCCCTTTCATAGTAAATTCTATATAGTTCTAGCTGAGATAATGATTCCTTCTTCTTTATATATGTTTCATAGCTCTCTCTTGATACTCAGAGATTGTTCCCCCTTTGATTGTGCTTTTCCCTTGTACTTGCGGGCTTCAGTAGTGAACAAACACATATATTAGCTATCGAATTGAGCTTCTGCTTATAGACCTCGCTGTGCACCTACCCAAATCGGCTGCCCCTATTTGCACAAGAGCCTGTTCTGAGACCAATTCTGATATATTCTGGAGAAGCATGAGGATGATGGGATGAGGTTAAAATGTGTGGGTGCAGATATCTTCCAATATAGTTTTGTTGCAATGTGTATGTTTAATCATAATACATTAATAGTCATGATTGTCAAGATCAGCCAGACTATGCACTTTCTTTATTTCTTGTGTATATAATAATGTTTCTTTGTAGTACTTTGTAGTATTAAATGTTGTAAATACTGATAAAGTCAATACATGCAATATAACTACAATGAAGAATACTTACCAACAATATTCACTGCTGCAAATAACACCACAAGTGCAGTTTCCACGCCTACACCACTTAACCTCCATTGCTTCCACTAGTTATCTTCACCATGCACCATATTGTGTGTTATATCAAATGTAAGTTACTGAAGTTTATCCAGATGCAAATATATTTGTATAGCCATTGTGCTCCAAGGAACACTTCTGAAATATTTGATGGTGGTATAACAAACAGGCCCAGAAAATTCCAGAGTAAAAGACAGCTCTGTGATGTTTGGTGGTAGGGCAAAAGTGTGCTTTTCGAATATATCTTCAAGTGGTCTTTTCAAGAGTGTAGCATTAAGCTTGAGAGTGATGGACGCCACACTTTTGCAAGTAGGAAGTAACTGCAAGAATGAATCTGCAAGCACTTGGTTAACTAAATTACTATATCAATATATTGCAGTATCTGGAATTTTCAAAGCAAGAGTCTTCAACATTGCTTTGTTCCGTTTCAGTGTATAGCAAATAGAATCTATAATGGAAAGATTAACGTGATACAAATGCAGGTGTTCCAAGCCAACAAAGTTCTTGTTAAGTTCTACAACAGCAGTAGTATGAGTGCATGCAGATTTAACAGGTGAAAATGAAGGAATTGTTGAGATATATGAGATAATAGGAAACGAAGGCTGATGACAGAAGCCTACACTGACAGATGAAAGGAAAGATGGAAAAAGAGCTGAACAAGCAGAATATAATACTTCTGAAGGCAGTAACATGTGGTTAAGGGAAAGTGGTTTGAAGGCAAAGTAAGGATTAGATTCAGTATCCTCTAAGTACACCTTAGTTATAATATAGGTAAGATCTATAATAATCAATGACTAAATTGTAGGTAACAATTTTACTATGCCACCCAAAACATGTCACTCTAGCTGACCCCAGCCTTTGATTTGTAATGAATTACGTGCAAATTTGGGGCCTAATATATCAATTTATGATTAAACATGCAAGGTCAGGATTTGTAGTAAGAATAGTCAAAGTATCTTTGAAATATTTCGTTTGGGCAATAATCTTGAAAAAAAGGAAGAGAATATATGATTCAACAAAACTGATCATTGACAAGTCGGGCGGTTTGCAGAGTTTGATAGTTAAAATCATGTGAAGTATCCATATACAGAAAAATGTCGTTGATGGATTCTTCAGTGAGAATATAAGACATGATGATGGTTGAAGAGAAGAAGGTGAAGTACAGCGTCAATTTTATTACCAAGCGTCACAACGGACTTTATGTTTCAGACTCCGATTTAATACTTAGCACATATTGAAGCGCCGATGTGACTGGGTTTAAATATGTAGCCGCTTATGTGATCTCTTATGTAAGCATAACTACAGATGACGTGGCCTCATTTGCTTCTCTCTTCCAACTCAACTCTCTACATCTCTGTGTACACACTCTTCATAACCATGATTATATCCAGCATTATGCCTTGCTATTTATATAGCTTGCATGTGCTATACTTGTACTCTGTTGGTATGTTATATATACTGTATCAAACACAGTTAACTGCTGATAAATTCTGAATAGCAACAGCTGTTCGCTGTTTCTCTATTGATTTTACTGTATATATCAGGGGGAGCGTAGGTGTCGATACAATCGATGCTACTAAATGTGTTACAGATCAAAACTGTTACTTGCTGCTTGCAGCGCGTTGCAGCACCGTCTTCCAAAGTCCTTGCCAGCCCTGTACCTTGGCTGTCGCTGCACTGCCTATGGCAGCGCGGTTGCAGGCACCGTCTTCCAAAGTCCTTGCCAGCCCCTGTACCTTGGCTGTCGCTGCACTATGGTACCCCGTCTGCTGTTGAGTGGGGCACGGGTTCAACAAGTCCCCAGCTGCTTGGCAGCGCGGTTGCAGGCACCGCTTCCAAAGTCCTTGCCAGCCCCTGTACTTGCTGTCGCTGCACTATAGGTGCTTCAGTTGCTGCTGAAAAAAATATAAGCAATGCAATACCCATGTTGCTTAATATAGTGGTGGCAGAAACCACTTTAATAAACTCTGTACAGCCCTTGTACTTGGCTGTAACAATAAACTGTGTACACTGCATTTACATGGATGTTTTGCTTTTGCAAATTTCCATTGTGCATCGGAACCATAAATCTATACCAATACACACAATCAATTATTATATTTCTAAGAAAATGCACATAGAAAGAAGATCACTTCAATATAATAAAAAATGCCATAATACTATAAATATCCATTACAAAGTGCAAACTACTATAGATATTATGTATATATCTAATATATACATGCTTTGTAATAGTTTGAGAATTAACATGTATTTGTGGTACACTCCACATAAGCAAATTGCTGATAAAGTAAAGTATGTTCGATTGTTAATTCAAAGATGTGTTATATACAAACATGACTTTAGAGTATATATTAAGACATTGCCATTTTGCTATTGGTCATATTACGTCACTGCTAACCTTGCAGATGGCATTATAAATATTTGTTCTGCTGATAACAATAATAGTTCAATTACTTGTCATTATGGTGGTGGTTACAAAGCAAAAAAAAAATTGGACAGCCCAAGATTTATTAGAACTAGACAGAGATCAGGTTATATCAACAGATAAAACCTACCGTATAGCTGGCTACATAAATCAAAAAGATAGACATGTATTTATTGGCATACCTACCATTGATATTCCATTGCCTGTTTTATGTCAACGAGCTACAAAGAACATGCTTCTGATTATTGGCCAAAAACACAATGTGATAACTGGTAGAAGAGATGTAGATTTAGCAACTATATTAAACAGATTGCAGAGACATGTGTGTGAAACATGTCCGACTTATTTAACGGTGTTTGAGCCCAACAAGACAGCATTATCAGACGCACAGCGAATGAAGTTGTATCGTCAACGAAATAAGCAGCTGTTGCAACAAAAAGAAAAAACTCGGTGGGCAGATACAAAAGGAACTGATGTGGAGTTTAAAGAAAGAAAAAAAGAATACAGAGCTAAGAAATATAAAGAGGGGTTATTTCCACCTAAACCACCATCAGATATACAATTGCATAATATAATAAATGGTTTTCATAAGGCAACATCCTTTGAAAACATTGAAGAGTACGGATGTGCTGTATGTGGTTCTTTAACAATGAGAAGAGAACTGACCCCCATTGAAAATATAAATGCAGCTTGGTTTTCATGTTTGCAAGTGCCTGACATAACACGAAAGGAAAGAACATCAAAAAAACAGCAAATCAAGGATATACCTGGACCAGTCATTGACTATACATGTGATTATATTTGTAATAACTGTTTAAATTGTATACGTCAGGATAGAATTCCACACCTAGCATTAGCAAATGGTATATGGTTAGGTGAAGTACCCGAACAGTTAAAAAATTTGTCCTGGACAGAACAACTTCTTATCTCCAAGGTGGTACGCAATTATTGTGTAATCAGAGTATCCAAGTCAAAAATGCACAAAATGAAAGCTAATGCTATATGTCATGCTGTGCCTATGCCTCGTGTTTACTCAGTTTTACCACCCAAAAGAGAAGAGCTAGATGAAGTTTTAGCGTTCCTATATCTTGGACCTAGTAAACCAACTCCTGATGATTACAAGCGTACTCCTTTACTTGTAAGAAAAAACAAAGTGATCAAAGCACTTGAATGGTTGAAGTTAAATCATAGTGACTATTTAGATATAGAAATATCCCATGAAAATATGGATGAATATCCAGAAGATTGTCCTCCAGTAGTTGTCGACTATCATGAGGTTAATGCCACTAAGGATGCTGAGTCTATGGCTGTTAATGATCAAGAAGAAGAAGAAGGAACTACTGAAGGTATATGTCCATTTACTGTACAAACATTGACAGCAGACGAACTTACCAAGTTACTTGACAGTGATGACCGAGGAATCATTAGAAACAAAGCTTTGCGGCATTTCAAACAAGGAGGAAAGGCATTAGGTATAGGAAAGGCTGAAGAACCAGAAAGTATATATGATAACCCGTCACTATATCCACAAATGTTTCCCTGGCTATTTCCATATGGACTAGGAGGATTAGGTAACAATTTTATGCAGCAACCTGTATCAGAGCAGCTGCATAAAAAGCATCTCCTAATGTATCATGACAAACGATTTCAAATGGATCCATACTTTCCATTGATTGCATTCAACCATGAGCAAATTAAGAAAAGTTACACAGGTGGATACCTACTTACATTAAAGAACAATTTTGATGAAGTAGCTGATAGATTGCTCAATACAAATGAATCAACATTACAATCACTGATTGATAAATTAGAAAATGGGCATGTTAAAGTTGAACAACTTAATCCAGATGAACAACAATGTTTTAAAATTATCAACAACATAGATTATATAGGTGCACATGTTCCAGGTTCTAACACTAACCGAAAACATATGCGTAACGAAATTTGGGCATTGACTTCCTATTTAGGTGCACCTAGTTGGTTTATAACCTTTGCACCTGCAGATATTCAGCACCCTATTGCAATCTATTATGCATCTACAGGAGAAACAGTATATCCCAATGTGTTTGGTGATAATGAAAGATTTATGCTTATAGCTAATAATCCAGTGGCTGGTGCAAGGTTTTTTAAATTTATGGTAGAAGCTTTTATTACATATGTTCTTGGTTACAAGAATGAACATTCTGGATTATATGGAAAAACCTCTGGCTATTATGGAACAGTTGAGCAACAAGGTAGATTAACACTGCATATGCATATGCTTATTTGGATTAAAAATGCATTGACACCACAAGAAATTCGAGACCGTATAATGGATGCTGAATCAGATTTTCAGAAGCGCATGGTGGAATATCTTGAAGGTGTACATATTGGTGAATTTATTGGTAAAACTATGGCAGAAATGTCAGATACATTTAATGAATTTAGGTCAAATGACACAGAATATATCAAGCCAACTACTCAAATTCCTGAGCCTATGCCAAGTGTATGTGAAACTAAATGTCAAGATTGTGGAACTTGTAAACATATGCAAAGCTGGCATGAAAGATTTATTGCCACTGTGAATGAAGTACTATTTTTGACAAATGTACATTCATGCACTAAAGGATGTAAAAATAATAAATGGAAAACATGCAAAAGCAGATTTCCTAGACCATTGATATTGGAAACACAAGTTGACCCACAATCTGGTGCTTTATTATTAAAGAAAGGAGAAGCTATGTTAAATACCTTCTCACCTACTTTAACCTATTTGTTACGATGTAACACTGATGTGACTAGTTTGCTATCAGGTACAGCTATCAAATCTGTTATAGCATATGTCACTGATTATGTAACAAAGTCTCCTTTGAAAACTCACACAATGTTTCAAGCTGTGAAAACCGTCTTCAACAGAGAAACCACTATGCTTGGTGGAGATATGAGCAAACAAATTAAAGCAAGAAAAGTATTAACAAAAGTAGTAAATAGCTTAACGTCACAAAGTGAGATAGGAGGTCCTATGGCATGTATGTATCTATTAGATCATCCAGATCACTATACTAGTCATCAGTTTCAGCGGTTTTATTGGAGAGCATATATCAATGAGGTTAAACGTGCATGGAGTCATTTAACACCATTATCAGAGGAGGATAACAAAGTGTTATTATCAGAGAAAGTAGTATTAAGTTCGAGTAACTCAAAAATCATTGGTTTAACAACTACTACTGATTATATCCATCGGCCTAAGAAATACAATCATGTCACATTATATGACTGGGTAAGAAGAGCGCAAAAGTCCAAAATTCCCAAAAATATAACAAAGCTAAATGAGACAGAAGGTGAGTTTTTGGTTAACAAGATTATTTCGCATCGATGGACAAAGCAAAGAGTTCAATTTTTGGTTAAATGGAATTTGGGTGATAAGTCATGGATATCCATGACAGAAGCAAAAAATCTGCAAGCACTAGATGACTATTTAGACTATTATCATGTTTCCGCTATTCAACATTTACCAAAGGAATCATCATACCCTATAGATAGTGAACATGATGGAACAGATATAGAAGAACAGGCAGCATATTTGGAGGCTAATGTCGATAATGCAGATTTTGACTACAATAACAGTGATGATAGTGAGACTTTAGTTGATGAAGAAGACTCAAGGCCTTCTGATTCACAACAAACAAAGGTAAACAATACAGATGAAATTAATGATATTACAGAATCTCAACAAAAATCTGTAGACACAGCATGGACATTGTTTACCTGTACTCATCCTCAAGCAAGTACACATCATGTGCGTCTTGTACCAGAAAGTGAAGCAAAGGTTCCTAACTTTGTTGGAGGTGTTTTGCCTAGAAAAGATCAGGGTAATCGTGAGGATTATTGCTTAACTATGTTAACTTTGTTCAAGCCTTGGCGAACAGGAAATGAACTCAAAAATATAGATCAATCATGGGACGATGCTTTTTTAACTCATCAATTTACTGACCGCCAATCTGATATCATGAAGTACTTTCACATACGTTATGAATGTAACGATGCCAGAGATGATTATGCTGCTGCAAGAAAAAAAGGGAACAATCTTGCCAATATGCCTACAAGTATAGATGTTCAAATTCAGGAATATCTTGATACACTTTACTACGGTATGGAATCTTTAGATACTCTGTCAGATGAACAATATGCTGAAATAGCCAACGAGTACAAAGAGTGGTCTAGAGGATATATTACCAGAGTATCAAAAATGCAAGATGCTGAGCGCCTCATGTATACTATAGGAGCCATGGATTCTGTAGTCACTCAGGATATCACTGCCTTTTTACAGAAAAAGGTAACTGGTAATGAGAAAACTGGTAACGCATGGAATGAACTTTTAACTGAACACAGAGCAAAAATTCTGGAAGCTAGACAAGCTGAGGCTAAACAAGCTCAGCATAAACATGCATTGTTAAAAAAATCAGATCCTGACTATAATACTGTTAAGGTCATTGATAAATCATATCTTGAAGCGTCATTTGAGCCACCATTAGCATCTGATCGAGAGTTGATAACTGACACAATTAAAGCTTTCACTTTAAATAAAGATCAGCAACGTGCATTCCGTATAATTGCACATCATGCATGTAAGCCCTCAGGTGAACAGTTAAAAATGTATCTTGGAGGCATGGCAGGAACAGGAAAATCACAGGTAATTAAGGCCTTAATGCACTTTTTTAAAGAAAGACAAGAAGGCTATCGATTTATGTGTATGGCACCTACAGGCTCTGCAGCTGCACTAATCGGTGGATCAACCTATCATCATATCTTAGGGTTCACACCTTTTGATGGCCAAGACAGTCAGACTTCAACTGGATCTGTTACAACTGCATTGGATAATCTTAAAGGTGTAGAGTATATCTTTTTGGATGAGATCTCTATGACTGACAATAATGAGTTTTATAAGATATCTGAGCAAATGTGTAAAGCTAGAGATAATTCAGATGAACCATTTGGTGGAATCAACATGATTGTAGCTGGAGATTTTGCTCAATTACCTCCAATTGCAAGTAGCAATGCTTTATACATGGGGGGTCCTATTAGTACACCTCACCATACCAATAGCATTCATCAGCAGCAATCTGCTATTGGTAAAGCAATCTGGCATCAATTTACAAGTGTGGTAATTTTAAAAGAGAATATGCGTCAAAAGTCTCAAAGTCGGAATGATGCCAAATTAAGACACTGTTTGGAAAGAATGCGGTATGGCGCTTGTACTGATGTAGACATCAAATTGTTAAATTCACGAATTATTGGAAAAGGGCTTGGTAAACCTAAAATGACTGATCCACGCTTTCATCATATTTCAATAATTACATCGTGGAATGCATATAGAGATAAAATCAATGACATACGTTCTACTCAGTATGCTGAGGAATCCAATCAGCAATTAATGTCATTCTATAGCATTGACAAATGGAAGCCTGAACCTAAAACAGATAAAAAGGGACGTTTTAAGAATGTTCATCAAGTAGATCCTCAGCGGTTAGGAAATGAAATAAATGCACATCTAAAGGAGGTTCTGTGGTCTTTGCCACATTCTTGTTCTCAGAATCATCCAGGTATACTAAGATTATGTATTGGTTTACCAGTCATGATTAAAAAAAATATCGCCACAGAATGTTGTGTTACAAATGGTGCAGAAGGAAGAGTTGTTGGATGGAAAACAAAACCTGGTGATGTACCTGATAAACCATGTTTGGATACTGTTTTTGTCGAATTGACATCCCCGCCAACTTCCATTCAACTAGATGGATTACCTCCAAATGTAGTTCCAATTCATCACACAGCATCGCAAATCAAATGCATTATGCCTAATGGAAAGACTATATATATATCCAGAGATCAAGTGCCATTGATTCCTAATTTTGCAATGACAGATTATAGTTCACAAGGAAGAACAAGGCATAATAATGTTATTGACTTGAATAACTGCAGAAGTCATCAGTCAATGTACACATGCTTGTCAAGAGGCTCAACATATGAGGGAACTGCTATTGTTCAAGGTTTTGATGATAAGAAGATTCGAAATGGTATATCAGGCTGGCTCAGACAAGAGTTTAGAGAACTTGAAATATTAAATGAAGTTACTCGATTGCAATTTGCTCACAAGTTGCCAACTCATATTGGTGGTATTACTCGCCGTCAAATTATTTACACATATCGTATTTGGAAGGGCCCTAACTACATGCCTAATCGTATGCCAGTATATTTGAAATGGTCAGATGCACAACCATGGGAGAACACAGATCCAGGCGATGAACCAGGCTGGAAAATAGTGGAACAAAACAGACGTGACAAAAGAAAAATTAATAAAGACGAGACTGGTGAAGAAAAACAAAGAAAAATTCAAAAAACTCAACAAGATTCAACTCAATTTGTCAAAGCACAAGGTACCACTACATTGAAAACTCTAAGCAATGATTTGAAGAATATAAAAAGGAAAAAAAAGCTAAACCTGAATCAGTCTACTATAAAAAAACAGTTCAATATAACAATTACATCTTCAATATCTGAAAGTCAATGGGGTTTTATATGGAGCAATTATAGTTGTGCCTATGACTCAGTTTTTCCAATTGTATTACAAGCAATATTGTCCAATACAGCATCCTTTGTAGAAGCTGCAATTATGAAAACACCTTTGATACACACACTTGTCACTAATTATAAGGTAGCTTTGGAAAATCATACTAATGTAGAGCTAGTTAGAAATAATATACGACAAGGCTTACATGAAGTAGACCCTACTGAATTTCCTCTAATGACTAATGTAGGCACAGAAATTAATGCACTTTGTACTTATGTATTTCAGGAACTGGACAATTTTTATTATAAACAGTATAAATGTAGACAATGTAATATAGTGCATGATATAGCAAGAAATGTAAACTTACCATATGATGATATTTTAGCTGTGTGTTCACCTTATCGCTGGCGTAAACAAGGTATCATGCAAGGAACTGCACAAAACAAAACACCATTGCAATGGCTGCGTGCTAATCTAAGACAAATTACAAGTATTGCATGCGAATCTTGTCATCTGCCAATGATTACTCAAATGGCATTTGAATCCATGCCATTATTTTTGCGCTTCAAGGTCGAAAGTGTTCGGGTTGATTGGACACTTGATTTGGACCTAGGTCAATATCAATATAGGTTATGTGGTTTTATTTATTATGGAAGTAATCATTTTACATCACGGATAATTACTAATACAGGTGATATTTGGTATAATGATGGAATGCAGAATGGGCGAATATACAGTCATGAAGGTCACTGGCATAATTTTACATCCACACAAATACATAGAGCACCACAGAATAGGCAATTAATTATTGGATTATATGTCAGAACACAGTAAATTGTAATGTATATAATGTAAAATAAATTAGCAGCAAAAAGTAACGTTTTTAAAATAAAAATTAAAGCATGAAGAAATCGTACCCGCCGAATTACGGCCCGCACTAACCTAGTATATGTGAGTTTTGGAGTTACCCTTCCCGATGTTTGTTCTCCGCTCTCCTCCTGCCTACAGCACACATGAAGTCGAAGCGGTCAGTCGAGAACAAGTCTTACTTGCGGCAGGTCATATCTGATGTACTTGTACACTGTGTGAATGCATATGCATATCACCAGGGAACTCATGTTTATTGTGATGCTATAGGCATTGTACAACTTCTTGTCGATGCACCAACCACGGTCATTCACCACCTTTGCAGAATGGTTGAGGTACATTGTAATATCATTGTCTCTCGTCCATATTCACTCAAAAATAACAAGCACTGTCAAAGGTCGAGGAGCGCACGGGCCAAATCAACCTCACAGATCCCATTGCACGTGCATCGTTGTTCATTCTGCCAAATTGGCTTCCACGCAGTCTTCGAGGCGATTGATGTCAACTCGGCAGTGCAGCGGCGAGGGCGCAAGGTGGATGGCAGCTCAGACGACGAGCTCAGCAACGAGGTGCTGTGCATCGCGCTCATGGTCGCGAAGCCACGCAGGATCTGGAAGCTCCACGTTCTATGACACATTCATGCAAAGCTCTCACTGGTACTGTGGAGGAGCATCGATGTGCCGTTAGCGCTGTACGCGTATCGCAATGAGTTGTTCCTCATGCTTGAGCTGATGCACTGCCTCTGGACCGGGTGGTTATCAAAGGAGTACGTTAAGTTATTTTGTTATTGCATCTTAACGCGAACTACAATACATGGTCAAGCAATCAATTCTGCTCTTTCACGATCTTTGCAGAGTTCATCGACTTTGGAGAGTAGTTGTAGTTCTTAGAGCCAGTGACTGTCACGCGTCCTCAGCAGTTCCTTAGCACGTTCTTTGTTGGAGTCCTGAAGGGTTTTCCAAGTGCGGAAGCCATAATCAACGTAGCGAAAAAGCCCCCCCCCCCGGCTGTAAACTGTGTTATCGCCCATCGAGTTTCATGAGATTAAATGGAAACGTTGTCGTGTGTGATGCTAGCGAAAGGTATGAGAATCATCAAGCTGGGCGGGAACTCAATCATGACACCGAATTGGTGAAGAATTAGATGTCTGCCATGAGTTGAATCGAAGTCACCACCTGCAGTAATTGCACATCATTCTACGGGATGGTTGCCATGATCGTTGTGTTCATAGTATAAGGCCTGTGGCCCGAAGTTGCACGAAACTGCAGGGAACATACTGGACTGCCAGTTATAATCCAACTCGGGGTAGTGATAGAAGAGACGGTTCAATTCAGTAGCATAGCTGCGGTAGAGCTTTGGCGCATAGAAAGTGAACATACCTGAAGAGACAGTGAGCAGACAGAAGGGTGCACAAAACAAGACATAATGTACTGCTTGGGTTGAAGCAATGCAGACGATCGCCTTGTTGGCCATAAGCCTTCCAAGAACGGCGCAGTTGTGCGTAGAGTGATGCGAGAGGCCTAGTCGTTGTTCGAACTATATCAGAGGTGGTTCGAATGAGGCTAAGTGCGGCTCACCCATTACCCGCCTCCGTATGATGTTTCACAGGTGATAGTGTGATAGATGCTGCATCGGTCGCCTTGTTTGATGAACTGCAAGTCGGCAGCAGCAGCTGACATAGCGTCCGAAGCCTCGTCATGCACCTTCTTCCATTCAGAGTGCATGCCTGGAAAGCCACTGGGTGATGCGCAGAGATAGCGACTCTTGTCTACGAGAAGAGTGGCTTTCCTAGGAAAAGAAGAAAGTGCAGAACAGCATTGGTATCAAATGCATAAGAACGCAGTGCAGACACTTACTGGCCATCCCAGCGAACAAGTCGCAGACCTTATGATAGTACTTGTTCAAGGGTTGTAAGAGTCTTGCCTGATGCAATCCGACATGCTATGTAGGTCCCTCTCGCAACGATTTGCAGAGTTCGCATTGTGAATTGCTAGAGCAAGACCATGTGGCCGGTGTGTGCATACTTCTTGGAGAAAGAGGATCGTATCTTGTGCGTAATCCAGTGTGAGCTTGCTCTTCGCGCAGGCTCATCGTTTTGCTTTTCCTTGCTTTTGGTGATGGTTATGAGTGTTATGGAGTGGGGAACGAGTTTCGCACTTGGCAGTATGTACAGGAAAAGTACGTTCTGCTTGAGAAGAGCGGAGAACAGGACAAGGTGTAGGGGGAAAGCATGACGAGGAGGTGGAATGCCGGCGAGTTCAGACTGGTGGGACAGGGAGGGGTACCAAATTTTCTGGCTAGGGTTGAGGTCATTTTCATCATTGTCTTCTCATCGATTGCATTCTGAGAATGCAGCACGGAGACAGTCTTCGAAGTCACAGTCTTCTAGAAGGAGGGCTAGTTCAATGACGTCTTTTGAGCTATGAATGGGAGAAGCCAAGTTGACAGTGTCTGTAACTGTCAAAGTAAACCCCGTTACTTACCTTAGTAGCTTAGTGGGGTAACTTGACTGTGGGTGGTGCGAGTGAAGTGGGTAAAAGACGAGGTAGATGATGCTGAGAACTTAAGCCCAGCAGAGCCCAGTATATATACATGAAGGGGAGGACCCCTGGTATTACCCGAGACCCTTGATACTGCCCATTACATGCGCGATGGCGTGATAATGGTGCGATACTTGCCAAGACACTCTGGGCTCGGCGAAGTCTAAAGCCGAGTACCGGATGTGTTCGGAACTTTCTACGCTATTCTGGAATACACTATCTGGACCCTGGGTCCGTCTACCTATTATACCCTTGTACCAGAGCGTCTACATTATAGATAAGATAAAGATAAGATCCTCATATGACTCTGAGTCCATTCCCAGTACGTGACCAACATGTGACCGCGTTCTAATGTGTGACTATCCTAACTCTAGTCCATAACCCTAACCTTTAGCACCTACTGGGTGCTTATGGGAATAAAACCGTAGGGAATTGGAAAACTGTGACAGTACCCCCTCTTCAGATTCGAACTCCCGAGAGAAGACTTTTTATTTTCCAGTGGATCCAAACCCGCCTAAGCTACGATCGGTTGACTGTACCGTTTTGAGGATTTCTATGTCGGTATCAGTAATTTTCTCCAGGATTAATTGAGCCACTCTATCTTCAGTCGTGACTGTGAAATCACTGTCACTTGTGTTAAGGAGTAGTATTTTGACAATACCTGTGTAATTCTGGTTGATAACATCTGCGCCGACATGAATGCCTTTGAGTGCAAGTCCTGATCATGGTGCAATTTGTCCATAGGTTCAAGTTGGAACTCGGATGTGAATGCCAGTGCTGATGAGTTTGCAGTCTCCTGCTGGAATTGTTACATCTTCTGCTACATACAGGTCCCAGCCTGCTGCCTCGGTGGTGCTTTTGGATGGTGTTTTTCCGCCATCTAGAATGATCTGAAGGGTTTCCTTTTTATCGAGTTCTGAACCGTCTGTTTCCATGGGTGCTTCTTCGTTCCGAACACGCCAAAATTCCGCCATCTTCTCTTTAGCACCTTCCAGATTATTTTCTGGTTCCCATTTGTCTTCTTCTGGCCCATAACCCTTCCATCGAACCATGTACGAGTTTCGTTTTCTGACACGCCCGGTAGTCTTATGGTTGAGAATTTTCTCGACCTCGTACTCGAGCTCTCCATCGTGAACTTCTGGTTCTAGTGGTGCGGCTCGTTGGCTGACGATGGAGGGTGTAGAATAGGGGATTAATTTACTAGCATGGAACACCAGGTGATATGCCCTATATTGTGGAGGCAATTTCACCTTGATGGTTACCTTGGACAGTTGCTCGATAATTTCAAAGGGTTCTAGGTACCTCGGTGTTAGCGTGCGTTGAGCGGTTTGGTAATCTTTTGAATTCAGCATGACTTTGTCGCCGACTTTAAATGGCACTTCTTGCCTGTTCTGGTCGTAGTACCACTTCATACGGTTCGCTGCTAGTTGTAGGGCTGCTTTGGCCTTGTCTTGGGCGTCTTGTCTAAGTCTGAATATCTCGTTCAAGTATTTGCTTTTGGCTTGCTTGTCGAGAGTTGGTCCTGTCCATGGGTGTCTACCGTATTCTGGAAAGAATGGTGTGTCCTTTGTACTTTCATATGCTGCATTATTATAGGCGAATTCTGCGGTGGGCAGATAATCAATCCAGTCTTTGTGATTGACATTATTAGCGAAGCAGCGTAGATACTGTTTTAGAACTTGATTTACTCATTCTGTTTGACTGTCTGTCTGAGGGTGATATACTGTAGACATTGCTGACTCGATACTGAGTAGTTTACACTATTCTTGAAAGAGTTCAGCCGCGAATTGAGTTCCTCTGTCTGAGATTATCTGCAAAGGTAGTCCGTGGATAGAGTGAATTCTATCCATCAGGATCTTTGTGAGGTTTTTAGCAGAGAATTTGCTCGTTATGGCGAAGGAACGTGCTCTCTTGGTGAGTTGGCATACAACGACTAGGATGGCATCCTTTTCTCTTGACGGCATCAACTGAGTAATCAAGTCGATGATAATAACTTCCCAAGGTCCATTAGGTACCTTGTTGGACATAAGTTGTCTGTAGGTCTGCTGTGTGCGATTCTTCATACGCTGACACATATCGCAGCCTGTGACATATTTCTTGACGAAGACAGACATTCCCAGCCACCAATAGTTCCGGGAGACAAGTTTGTAGGTCTTCCATCTGCCTGGATGTCTGGCTGGATAGGTGGTCGTGATGCATTTGGACTACTCGTCGTTGTAAGTCCTCATTCTCATCCTTCGGTATATATATATGTCCCCGGAAGAGTAGCAATCCATTCTCAAAGTTCCATTTCTCTAACAGTTTCTTGAACTCGCATGGGCCTGATTTGAGTAACGATTGATAGTTCTTGGTGACTTTGTCGGATAATAAAGCCTTCTTGACCTCTTGGAGCAGTAAATCATCATTTACTGGAGTGTCATAGGAGGCGTCGATCACGCAGACTTTGAGCAGATTGGCAAAAAATTCTGGCTTCAAAAGAATATGGTCGTGATTATCGAGTTCTACAGCCTCTTCATGATCTGGTCTCCTGGACAGAGGGTCTTCAACTTCCATGGTTTTACCCGGCTTGTGGTGTAGTGTGAAATGGTATAATGCCCAACGAGCTTGATGGCAAGACAATTTCTGGACCTGCTTGAAATAAGTCAGGTTTTGGTGGTCTGACCATATCTCGAATTTCTCCGGATGTCCCTCTAGATAGTGCCTATACTCTTCTAAACCGCGGATTATGGCCAACATGTCCTTGTCGTATATCTCATAGTTCCTTTTGTGAACATTGAGTGACTTGGAGTGGAAGGCTACCGGATGATAAAGCTTATCGTTTAGGTCGAGTTGTGACAAAACCGAGCTGATCGCGAAGTCACTCGCGTCGGTAGAGAGCCTGAACGGATTAATGTCGTCTGGAATTCATAGAATTGGTGCAGAAGTGAACACCTTTTTCAGGTCATCAAACGCCTTCTGCTGTTTAGAACCCCATTCCCATGGTTGATCCTTCTTGGTGAGTACCGTGAGTGGCTTTGTGATCTTTGCAAAGTCTTTAATAAACCTGCGATAGAAGTCCGCGAATTCCAGGAATGCCTGAACGTGCTTGACCTTGGTCGGTACGGGCTACTCCGTTATGCCTGTGACTTTAGCAAAATCCATTTCTACATGATTCATGGATATAATCATGCTGAGATAGGCAAGCTTGTCCTTCTCGAATAGACACTTTTCTACCTTTGCGAAGAGATCGTTGTCTTCCAGTACTGCAACACTTCATGTACAATCTTTCAATGTTCCTCGCGGTCATTGCCGAAGATGAGGATATCGTCAAGGTAGACCATAATCTTTTCTTGGTGGATAAGGTCTTCAAAAATGTTGTTCATTATATTCTGGAATGTTGCCGGTGCGTTTGCGAATTCAAAGTACATAACTTTGGCCTGAAATAAACTATCCTTGGTTACGAAAGCCGTTTTCCACTTGTCACCTTCCTTGATGCAGACATTGTTATATCCCCATCGAAGGTCAATTTTTGTGAATATCAATACCTGGAATAGTGCATCGATTAAATCAGTGATGCGAGGGATCGGATAACGGTTCTTCTTTGTAATTCCGTTCAAGGGGCAGTAATCCATGCAAGGTCGCAAACTACCATCAGCTTTCTTTACGAAAAAGAATAACACAGCGATGAGTGACTTTGACTCTTCTATGAAGCCTTTTTGGTGTTCCTTTTAAATCCACTTGTCGAAAGATGAGTGTTATCTTTGGTCTAGTGGGTACATCTTTTCGATTGGGGGCAATTTAGCTCCTTCCTCAAATTCGATGGCATGGTCCCATGGCTTGTGGGTGGGCATGCATTCAGACTTGGTTTTACTGAATACGCTTTCGAACTTGTGGACCCAACTCGGTACCTGTGATTTCCATTGCGAGATGTCGACTGTATCGTTGTCATCCTTTTCCAGGATGTCAGCGACAGCCTCGGCTTGCGTTCATTCCTCTGGGTTACTGAAATCAACCCAGTTGATGTGGTGGGGAATATCCTCTTCTCCAATATCGTCCAGTGAGGATTTCCAAGGTTGCTCTAGTTCGAGCTCTGCCAGCTCCTCGTCATTGCCAATTTCGATATCGAGGGCTTGGACTTTCTGTGCCATGCTGGAGACTTTGCATGATTCAGAATATCTGGTGAACTCCCAATTGCCTTTTGCCCAGTCGATTTCTGGATTATGCCGGTGTAGGAACTTGTACCCTATGTACATGTCTTTGTCGTGCAAATCCGTCACGAGCAAGTACTGGGTGTGTTTGTATGTTCCAATCTCCAAGTAGGCTCGCAGGGCGTGAGGGATTCGTCCTGCTTTATTGATCGTTCCATCTGCAGTTTTTACTTCATACAGATTTGCCAACTTAATAGTTACCAGATTGTTCTTTTCGATGAAGCTGTGATTGATGAAACTCGTCGTGGTGCCTGAACCAACCAGGGCTTCTGTTTGCGCCTTTTTACCATACACCCACAGAGTAATAGGAAGTTTGAACGATAAAGATTTATTACGCAAGATGTTGAATATATCAATATCAATTACTCTATCTACATCCTGTGTAGACTCAGCCGTGGGTACATGATCAGCGTTACTGACCTGTAGAATGCAGGGATCCACTACAGGTCATTGAAAAAATCCACTTTCCGGTCAGACGATTTCGCATATTTAGCAACTCGGGCCTTCATACATACATGCACAGCTTCCCGCTTATCAATGGGTTCCTGTGGAGGAGTCTGTTTTTACTCCTTCTTGTCCTCCTCTGTCCATTCATGGATATGGGCTGCATTGATGACGACTTTGTCGTCAGCCTTGAGTTCCGCGATCTCCTTCTCCAATTCGGCCATCCTGGCCTTTGCTTGGTTGAAGGAGTTTTTCTTGGTGGCGATTGCCGCTGCGTTCTTGCCTTTTCCTTGATTATTACTCCCCCCGCTCGAGGAGAAGGCCTTGCCATTGTTGTTGTTACTGGAGGACTGTTGCGGCTTCTGGTCCTTGAGCGAGAAGCAGTCCGAAGTGACGTGCGTTTTAGCACGCGCGAACTTCTTTAGCTCAGTGTAAATGGTGCAGGGAGTTGAAACCTTCTTGGCTTCCTGTGAATTCACCTGTTATTTCCCCTTGCCTTTGCCCTTGCCCGTCTGAGCCGTGCTGATGTCCATTGCATTTGGGTCCGGTGTAGAACCCGAGCCGTGCGAGTTTCCTTTGCTGAAAATGTGCATTGCTATGCAGTCGGGGTAGAGTTTCTTGTAAGCCTCAATGAGATACGTCATGAATTCCGACGCGGTTATAGGCCAACTCGAACAATCGCGACCCAGCACGAAGATACCCAGCTTCTCCTCAACGTTATCGTACAGCTTGTTAATCATATGCACATCTGTAAATGGCTTGCTGCTATTGTCGAGGAGTACCTTGAAGTGAACCGAGTAGTCAATGATGTCCTTCTGAAGGGCTGACTTGTCGTTGAGTAGCTTCTCGAGGTCCTTCGTTGCCGTGCGCGTAACATTCTTTTGACCGTAAACTGTCTGGAGACTAGCCCAGAAACTGTCAACCGAGTCCATGTCCTCGCTTCTGGCATTCTTGTCCAACATTGGTTGCATTAGCTTCAGGGCTGATTCGCGCAACAGGGACAACACATTGACTATGCGCTGTTTGTCCGTCGTGATGTCCTGAGTGCTGTACCAGAGTTCGACCAGATTTTTCCATTCCTCGAACTTCGTCGTATTCTTCTCACCGGAGAATAGCAGCAGTTGGGCTAGTGTTACCACAGCGCGGCTCCATAGCCGCTCAGCCAGAGAACCGAGCCACGTGGTCGCCGAGCCAAGCCGCTGATTGGCTCATGGTCTATTTGTGGCTGGGCTCAGCACAGCGCGGCTTGGCTATGGCTCGCCGCTGGTACTGCCATCCTAATTAGGCAACCACCACGTTAACTGGCGACCACCATGGCGAAAGGACAGAACAACACCACAGCAGGCAAACGCGGTGCCCCTGGCACACCTCTGAAGACTCCAAAGAGGTGTAGGGTCACTCCAAAGCATGTAACATATGAGACTGGGGCTATGAAGACTCAGTGGAAGCTAGACGGTGCGCTTTTTAACATTTCTTCTGATGCTGTATTGATTACCTTGTCCTGTCAGATCCTGCTGCAGGAGAGGCAGCTCAGGGCTCACCTAAGAAGAGGAGAGGCCCAAGGAAGAAGGCTAGTGTAGAGGATCTGGCAGGGGAGGAGTCAATTGTGCGTTTTTCAACGCCGAAGCGAGGTCACATGGTATATCAGCATGCACCTGAGCCCTTGCCTGAGCCTGCACCTCAGGTATCTGAAGAGGCTTCAAGGTATGTAACCTATCAATGGTAGAAATAAATTTGCTTATTAGATGATAGAGAGAACATAGAGCAGATACTGCCTGATGTTGAAGAAGAAGAGCACGAAATCTTCGACATGGATGTTTCAGCTAGTGATGACACAGACGATGGTTTGGCCCCTCAGGCACGAACATCAAATCACCCTGCTGCTATCACCACCTCCCCTACTTCATCTCGGCAGCCAAAGGGTTTGCCCACTCTTCCGATTGCTGGCCAGCGCCAGAAGTTCCACGGCCCTGCGGGGAACAAGCGGGGGAACAAAGCTGAAGATATTTGGCCATTTTTGGAGCAGGAAAAGCTTACAGGGTGGAAGCTGTGCAAATTCTGCTTGTGCGCATTTTATTTGAAATATCTATTGATTTATTTATGAGAAAATAATTGCAGAGCAATACGTGCACAAAATTCTGGGCATGCTGTCGCAGCATGGACGACAGCTGGCACAGACAACCCTAGGAGGCACTTTCTTGCCAATCACATTGATCATTGGGTGCCTGCTTGTGACAAAGCAGGGATTTAAATCAAGGCAAAGAGTGCCGTTACACATGTTGCAGAGTGGCGTCAAAAGCAGCGTGGTGAAAGTATCAGCCAGGCAGCTAATGAAGAACACCCACCGTTCAGCAATGAGCTATTTGTTGATATGATTGTAGAGTGGATCATAGCTGAAGATCAGGTGCGCATTATTTCTATAATTATTATTATTATTACTATTGCTAATTTTTGATACATGTTAAAGCCATTAAGCGTTGTTGAAAGCCCCCGATTACGCAAGATCTTCATGCTGCTGCGTGTTGAACTACATGAACGGGACATTCCAGGCCGTACAACTATCCGTAACCGGGTCTCCGAAGTTTTCAGCCAATATCTCAAAGACCTCACTGCAGAAATGCAGGTATGTGGAAATAAAATTGTTTTATAATGTATTACTAAAACTTGCTTTATAGTGCGCTGTTGGCAAGGTTTCGTTCACTATGGATTTGTGGACAGACCCCTTTGTAATACTATATATGGCTGTTACCGCACATTGGTTGCATATGGTTATGGATGATCCACAAAATCCACAGCTCAAACTTCGTGTTGACCTGATTGGCTTTCACCATGTGCCGACTAAGCATACAGGTGAACATCTTGCAGCGGCCTTTCTGTACATCCTTGATCGGGTGCAAATTGCATACAAGGTGCAGTATTTGTTTTTATTTTAACTATGTAAAAATTCACTAATATGTATATATATTGTGATAGATTGGCTGGATCACTATGGACAATGCCAGCAACAATGACACTTTCATGGCAGCCTTGGAGAAGTCTTTGGTAGCTCGCAAAATACCATTTGACAAGACTCAGCAACGAATCCAGTGCGCATATTTTATTATAAAAATGTCAGTAAATTCTAATAAATATACCAGGTGTTTCCCGCATATTGTCAACTTGGCTTGTCAAATGGTACTTGGTGCAATGACCAAGCTGGAGTATTTGAAGGAGTCAGCACCGGCATTTGAGCCTGACAGTGGTATAACACCAGATAACTTTCTGGATGCTATCAAACGGGACCCAATCGCAACTCTTCGCTCTCTTATCTGGGGTGTAGGTCTTCCTCTTTCCTCTTCATATTTTCTTGGCATTTACTGACAATCTTATACTTTATTAGATTCGAGCCTCTGCACTTCGTCGTCAACACTTTACAAATATTCTTCATTCTATGCAGCAGAAGATCCTTCAGCTACTGAGAGATGTTGAGACTCGCTGGTTCTCAACATACTTCATGGTTGAGCGAGCTCTTGTACTCCGCGAGGTATGTTTTTCATTCGCATTTTTGATGATTTCTTATATCTGTTTTCAGGCCATTGAGAAATTTCTTGATGGAGATGAGTTTGCAGACCTTCGCAAGTTCTCTCTGGAGGCTGCAGAATGGCATGCCTTAGAGATATTCTGTGCTATACTCAAAGTATGTATTAATTTTCCGATGTTTCCATAATTAGATAGCTGGTTAATATTTGATTAACAGGTACCAAATCTCTTTCAAGAAGTTCTCTCCTCTGAGTCAACACCTACCCTCGTGAATGTGCTTCCTGCATTCGAGGGAATGAAGAACCTCTGGGTTGACCAGCAGACAGAATATCCACAGGCTGCATCTATTATTCAGCAGGGATTGGACAAGCTTGATGAATATCGTGAGCGTAACCGCAGCATTGACGTTTATACCTTGGCTACAAGTACGTATTCTAAACTTGAATGCACCGCATATATTGACAATATATAGTCATCAATCCTCAGATCAAGTTTGAATGGCATAAAGCATGCACAACTTCGACAGAGCAAAGGGAGGCAAAAGAGTTATTTATCAGAGAGGTATATCTCATGCAATTCTGCAAAATGATCTAGTCCATTAATAAATGCCATTTGTACAGATGAAGAAGTACAGAGAACATATGGCCCCAGAAGATGTCAATCAGGCCACCAACACACAACAGACAAGCGCGCAGCAGGCTCGAAATATTTTGTTCAAACACAAGCCAAAAGCCTCAGCAACGCCCACAGTTGAGCAAGAGTGGCTGAAATATATTAGTGAGCCAACAGAACAAGAGCCTGTATCTCTGTTGTATTGGCAGGTAAGTTACTTAGCTAGTGTTTCAATTTTTACCGATTTTACTAATACTTTTTAATGATATTTTTGCGGTATTTAGGCAGCAAAAAGCAAATTTCCAACTATCGATGCCATGGCCATGGATATTCTACCCATACAGGCCTCCTCTGTGCCCTGTGAACGTGTTTTCTCATCTGGAAAGCTAACTGTATCAGATCGGCGCAACAGAATCAGCGGAGCTTTGATGGAGGCACTGCAAATGCTCAAATTCAGCATCAAACATGAATATTCCCTCAATTTCACAGAAGGGCAGAGTTCTAAAAATGTTGAGGAAGAGCTTGAGGACCTTGCTCAAGAGACCTGTGAAGATTTGATCTCATTTGTCACATCACTGCAGTAGTTTTTGGAATTTATTCTCAATTTTGCGAAGTCCGTGTGAACTACCTTCTAAATATGGACGGACTGCTGGCTCAAGCCGCTCGCCAGCCAGAGCCAGCCAGAGCCAATCAATGAGCCATGGCTTCGGCTTGATCCGGCTCACCCATAAATGGCAGAGCCATCAAACACTGAGCTGCAGCTGAGCCGAGCCAAGCCGTGGCAACACTAAGTTGGGCGGACTTGGGGCAAGCAGGTGCGCCACCTCCTGAACCAATACCAGCTGGGAGGGCGTTCAACTGTTTGATCGCATTGTCTGCGATCCCCTTGACGCTTTCCAGCATGGATTCTTGGACATAGGTAATTTTCTGGGTTTTGACCAGCTCTACGCAGACTTTGTCCACCCTCTCCAGAATCGATGTCATAGCCCCGTTAAATATTGAGGAACGCATCGAATAGGTGCCTCACGTGGGCTTCATTCTGACAGGAGGCTTTGACGACCCCCACGTAAATCGATTCTTGAATGAAGATCCTTTGGTTCTGCGATATGTCCTCTGATGCTGCGACCAAGGATATGGCCTGAACCGTGGACTCGTGAGAGAGTTGAATATTGTTCGAGGACAACGTGATGTCAGTCCAGTTGATTTCGGTGATTCAATCAGCGTCAGCCATTGTTTCTTAGTCAAAAGGTATGTTAGTACAAATTCTTTCCACATTTACAGTTGGAAAGTAAGGGAAACTCTTATGTAATACACAGAAGTTCAGTATCAGGTGGAGTTTTTATTTCATCGGGTTACAGGTGGATTTAGTATTTAAATGAGATATTGAGAGTGATGAGCTCCCTTGTGATCTCTACATATGGAGTATTAAAGTTTTCGAAGGATACATATTTTATTTTCTTAGATCCCTTGTAATCCATCTGTAGTGCTTTCCCTTCAACTTCTTTCTTCCCTTGTTCTCGTTAAAGTGGTCGTATAAGTCTTTGAAGTCGACAAGCAACTTTGAGACCTCGTTGCCTAGCTCCTTGTCGACCATGTCGATATCGACGAGGTGGTCACTGAGTGATACCAGATGAAGGTTTACTGCGTTGAACAAGTTCATTATCTCTTTAGTTCGATCGATGATGTGCGACTTCTGCATACGACCTGCTTCCTTCAGAACCTTGCCTTGCATGTCGCCATTGTTCCCGTATGTCTCCTCGACCTCTTCTTGAGACAGGTGCTGAGGGGGGCCCAGGCGACTCAGGAGTGAGGGAGCCGGATTTGAAATCTGGTCCTTGAGACGCTTGTGCGCCTTCATCTCCATGATGAGCCTGAAGGCCTGTTCAAGTGCCCAGAGGCGTTCCTCGAACTCCTCGTTGATGCGATTCTGCTCAGCCTTCGGAACAGGGTGGGTGATGGTGCGACGATTACGCTCGCACTGGAGGAAATACTTCTCGCACTGTTTGGGGTGCTCGATTTCGGCCAGTTTCTTCTTGACCTCCTCGTAGACCTTTTCTTAAGTCTTCTTGTGAAGCAAGATGCGTTCGGCAAGGGAGGGGTAAGGGGCGGCAGTGTTGTGGGTAATGATGATCTTGTTGTAGAACTTCATTTCTGTGTAATAACATAATCAACCAGCATCCTTTTACAGGTATGACTTATGGAAAGGAAAAGTGCTCAGAAAATGAGGGTTACCAGCCCTCTCTTGCTGCAGTTCAAATCTTGATGTGCGTGCATTTGTGGGTAGAGTCGTTACAGCATACCATTATCTCTCTGCACATGCGCGATGGGGGAGTTTCAGATTTCAGTCAGGTTTCCACACCTGCTGCAAATGGTTTGTCGTGCCTTACGGCTACGATCTCCACAAACTTCCTAGATGCTAGCATCTTACCACTTGTCTCCCAGTACTGGGAATGCACCTTGCAGTGGACTTAATACCTCACGCGTCGCGTGGCCACTTACACCTATAGATCGGCAAGAAGATTCCCATGCTGTATTGCACAGCCTGTCCACGTGGTCGCACTCCTGGTGCCACACGTCCAATGGTGGGTCTCAACATGTCAAGCCCCTTGTCAGGTGGCCTAACGTATCCCCCAGATCCCAAGTCGTTTAGGTCTCTGAACAGGCCAAACACAGCATCGCCTATTACAGGTCAATGTGCACTTCGAACCTGCCTACACAAACATCACTCACAATAAATCGTCGTGTAATACCCATGCGACCCCATGGCCAATGACGTACAGCCACCTTTTACAGGTGGACCTCAGTCGCTAGCTCCACGAATGAATAACTACCTCTGTTATAGGTGGTAGCCGTGCATCGAAGAAACGAACCTGCAAATGCAAGATTATAAGTAGTAAAAGGTGCTGACGTCACCAGCAACGACATCGAGCACACTGCGCATGATGATCAAGCCCTTAAAGCCGACGTCAATGCGAAGGAGTATAGCATCATCTAAATGTCAGAGTAAACCCCGCTACTTATCTTAGTAGCTTAGTGGAGTGACTTGACTGCGAGTGGTGCGAGTGAAGTGGGTGAAAGACGAGGTAGATGATGCTGGGGACTTAAGCCCAGCAGAGCCCAGTATATATATATAAAGGGGAGGACCCCTGGTACTACCCGAGACTCTTGATACTGCCCATCACATGTACGATGGCGTGATGATGGTGCGATACTTGCCAAGACACTCTGGGCTCGGCAAAGTCTAAAGCCGAGTACCGAATGTGTCTGGAACCTTCTACGCTATTCTAGAATACACTATCCGGATCCTGGGTTTGGCTACCTACTATATCCTTGTATCGGAGCGTCTACATTATAGATAAGATAAAGATAAGATCCTCACATGACTCTGAGTCCATTCCCAGCACGTGACCGACACGTGACCACGTTCTGACATGTGACTATTCTAACCCTAGTCCATAACCCTAACCCCTAGCGCCTACTGGGTGCTTACGAGAATAAAACCGTAGGGAATTGGAAAACTGTGACAGTGGCCACTGACTGAGACGTCTCATTAGAGCAGAACAACGAGGAACAGAATGATGATCTGCATACTTTAATGTTGGGCGAGTTAGTAACCGCAGCCTTTGTTTTCTGTCGAGTGAGAGGTGCCATTGTGGATAGCAGTCAGTGAGATGGGAAGGTGAACAGAGCAAGGAACGAGAAGAACTCATCAGTCGATGGGGGATATAACAGAGTTCATCAAAGGCGACAAAGGGTGCCATGCACTGAACCTACAATTACAAGGAAGCAGTGGTCCGTAATCAAAGCTTGTGTCAATAGGTTGCTGTTGTTTTGTCAAATGCTTTGTCACCTTTGGTATATATATAAGGACAGCTCACCTGAGAACCTGCATGCTATCGTCTTCTTCACTGCACGCATTCTTCTGCAGAGGCGATTGTTATTATGCTGGGCCAACCAGCCCTAGTGATACCAGAGCTTGTGGGCGATGATATGACCCGCTGGGCTGACCAGCCCTATAGATGCATGAATGGTCGTGGGCGAATAGGACCACTGGGCTGACCAGTCCTATGGCCACCTCTCACTCAACCAATCAGTACCTTCTTGACAGCCACTGCATTTGCTGGGCTGACCAGCCCTGCGGATGCATGAGTTGTGTAGCTTTCAAAGATAATCTGATGTATTACATGTGAGATTAGTGCAGACCACTGTTGCTTGGGCTGTGTGTTTAGTGCAGTGCCACCACGGTGGCCATGTTTGTTGGGCACTCAACACTTTGCACCCCACCATCACCACATGGCTTCAATGATCCACTCTGCAGTTGACAGGACTGGTGAGGACTTCATCAAGTTTGCAGATCAGCGAGTCAGGTATAAGGTTGATTTGGCCAGTTTTCTGCTGTGAGTGGACAGTTATCATGAACATCTGCAATGGATTGAGTTTGGTTCCAGTGAAGACCATGTCATGCAGTTGAGCTAGATGGAGAACTGGCCATTTGTAGAAGTCCTAGGTCTCTACAGGTACAACGAGCAAGGGAAGATCATTGCGGCGACGTTCATAGAGCTGCGGTTCATGCACTTCCTCTCATCGATTGCAGAAGACATGTATCGTTTTCGACAAATGATGCGTAGCTGCCGTGTCATCATGGGAGGCAGCGCTTGTTTACTGCTACTCATTTCCGACATACAGTGGTCCATCCCGGTGGTGAAATTCTATTGTCCTGCACATCGATGGAATGACTTCATACGGTATCTCTGGCAAAAACTGAACGAACGGGTCATGCACTGTCTTGCGTCAAACTTGTTTGACACAAAAACATAAGGAAAACGCTGAAAGGGTATAGCCTACTCGCAAGCGCCTACTTAGTATACTCCAGTCAAGACAGAAAGGGAAGACTTTCTATGGGATTATACAAGCATCAAGGCACTGGAATCACTGCACAGACACACCCCGATCACCCAAATGATCGAGCACGATCAACTGCACTAGCCTCGATCACAAGGCCACCGATCACGATCAAGCAATCAAATACTCAAGCCTTGATTGCACAGCCCCCTGAAACGCAACCATAGAGTCAAGGATACACCTCAGAAGCTGAAAAGCTACTCATCAGCAAGCAATATGAGTTAGAAAAGAAGGACATTAGGGTATAGGATGACTAAAAGCTCAATCAGCATGACAGATGATTAGCTGATTGATTATGGAGCTACTCTTCTCTGCGACAAATTAGAAGAGCATGGGAGCTCAGCCAATCAGGTTGCACGATCATGTACCCCATAAGAGAATTTCAAATATACCTACAGCAGTATATATATAGCAGTAGGTAGCCCACTTAATACCAATCCAAATTTCCCCAAAGCAGAGCTCTCAAAGTGTCAGAGCTGGGATTGGCTTCCTGAGCAAACCCGTTGCTCAGTATTCAGAAGTACGTATCAGAGACACAGAAAGCCTACTGACAAGAGTTATTCAGTACCCAGAAGGATCATATCTGGAGAAAAGTTCAAGGACTTCAACTGGAAGTCAAAGTCCATAATAACTGCAGAGCAATAAGCATCGAGGCTATTGCTTGAGTTATTATCTCCCCCCATCCCAACATCCTGCATATTCTCAAGACTCTGAGGATAAGTCTTGTCATTCCCACACATTACCCTACAACCCCCAATGAACGACTGGAGACTCTCCGATCCAAAGTCGTGATCTGAAAATCCAGGCGGTTTAGCAAGAACATTGACCACGGCCTAACCACCCAACCTCAACACTTCCTAATCACCGCGAAAGAAGCATCGTTACAGCGCAATGCTTACAAACCAGAGGAGGATGTCAGGTTGCTGATGAATGTTGACATTCGTCAGTCATTCCAGCTCGATGATATTCAGACTGACATTTATTGGGTCACTGAATACACGGTGTTGGCAGGCATTGCAACCGGGGAAAACTCTTAGCTCATGAATTTTTTCAACACAGATTGTGTCTGTGTTGCGTACCCCTGGTTGCTCGATGCGAAGATTGGTGTATTGCAACTGGGGGATCGCAGGCAGAACCACGTGGAGAAATACGAGCAGAGAGGATTCACACTCCTGGGTTCGTTCTTGAAGTATTGGAAGGAAGACACTGATGGCGAATGCGCATGCCACAGCCACTGTGCACATGACATCTGTATGTTCGGTGACGCACATTGCACCACTTTACTCTTTGACAAGGCGGTGTTTCATGGAGAGCAGCTGAGTGCTACCAACAAGTTGACTGCGAGTTGTATGTTTGGGGGAGAAGAATGCAACAACGTTCAATGTGCTCAAATTCCTCAACCGCCATCAGCCAAAGTTTTATCTGTCATTGAAGGTGCTCTTAATATTTTCTGTATTTATTATGTAATCTACAATACAAGGATATTTAATGCAGTGTATTGGATGTGTTTTGAGGCATCTCTTCCCTCCTGCAATCTCCTGAACATGCCTGTCCAAGCGATTTGTCCTTTGTTCAAGGAGACAGTGCAGGTATTACACGTGCACGAGGAGCTGTGAGTTTGTCTGATGCCTGTCCCCAAGTTAGGTATTGAGTCCTGGGTCAAAGAGGAAACGAGCTCGAATGCTAGCTGCCCCTGAAGCTATTTGCCCTCTCCTTAAGGGATGAGGCCAGCAACGTGTTGGCGGAAAGAGCTCTGTCAGCAAAATGGTGTCGTGCGCTGGAGAGCATCATAGAGAACGTGGACGACTTCAGAGCTATCATGCGTACCTGCGAAGCGGTGCTGTTGGGCAGCAAGTGCCTGGTGTTCTTGGATTATGAGAGGCCATTTACGCCAGGTGTCTGGGATTGGCATGTTTCCGAGCATGGTTACAGTGCTTTCATATGGTACTTCCTGCACGAGCTGGATGGAGTTATGCTGGAGAAGACGAACAACTACATGGAGTCCGCAGTTGTACTTGACTGGGAAGACAGTGTACTGTGTACACATGGAATACGCCAACAAGCAAGGGCTCACATTGGGTCATCGACACACGACATCATTCACAGTCATGTCACCAGCCCTCTATTACTGATCCCACTGTTCCACTCGACGCTCGTCATGAACTTTATCGACACAGATACCATCAACATAGCATACCCTTGCACACTCTTCAGCGGAGTCACCCTATTCAGCGGGCAGCCGTTGTGGAGAACGGAGTTCAGAAGCCTGGCGAAGTATGTTGAGCGCGGTTACGACTTGAAGCATGAAATACCAGTGGAGTACAGAGGTCAAAAAGGTCAGTGTAAGCATTCGGGGTATTGCGCCCAACAGTTGCGTTCGTTTGGGGATGCCTACTCGTTCAAGTTTCAATTCGACCAGAGAGGGTCAGGAGTCTGGAGTGTTCGTCAGAGTGATGAGAAGGGAATGTCGGTCGAGTGGTGCATGGGTGGTCGTGGATGTGGCAATGAGCGGTGCGAAGGGCATGTTTGTTACTGTATCTATTTCTTGCTAGCTGCTCAGTAACTTCACCTGGTTCGTGTTTGAACTTGATGCACAGAATTTGTAAGGGTACCGATTGTCACAGATGTGACGGCGCAGCCCTATTTCTCGCCGATTTTTGGCTATTTTCTTCGATTAATCCAACGGGCGAGCAGCCCTCGCACCGTCTGGAGTCCTAGCCGCCCATGCTCAGCGCCTGGCCACTCAGCGCCAGTACTCTGATGGCGCATCACCCCTAGACGCCAGCGCATTCCGCTGCGCGCTCAGACACTGCCCGGATCACTGGTCTACCTTGCAACCGGTCCCCCGAATCACCGAGGAGGCACTGTCATCCCTGATGACTCCCCTCGCCGAGACATGCCGAGTTGATCAGCCTGATGACACAGCCTCAGTCCAACGCAGCCCCGGAACACTGCCAGCTGACGCAGCCTCATGATACAGCCCCAGCATAGCCTCATGATACAGCCCCGGCATAGCCTCGTTGTGCAGTCCGTGTTGTAGCCTCGCCGGCTGTGCTAAACACTGCCCATCAGCTTATGTAACCGTACAGCCTGCCCTGAACTCTTGTAGTATATATAGATAGCATCTCTCGCTTCTGTCTGTCATTTCAATCTTTTGGTCAATACGAACAGGTAAGCCCCCGCTTGTATTGTAGTTACAAAACACTAATGTTATCTTGGTCAATACAGACAGCTGCATAAATTGTGCATCGCCGCGTGACACGCTCCACTGCGCCTTGTCGTCGTCATTCCCATCCGTCCTCCCTCATATAGCATTGAGCCCTAGCTCCGCAACACCGATCATGTGGAATGTGTAGCTGTTCGCGTCACAAGGAGAGAAGGCTGTAGTTAACCATGCTGGGCGAACGCGAGGTGCTGGGCTTATTTGTGCAAGCAGGCGACATGAACGCTGCCGTGCTACTGATACCAGTTCGTAGGCATGGTGATGTTGATGAGTCAGACCTGCGACAGGTATTGGTGAGAGGAGTCATTCGCCAACTATGTGTTATTGTGCACATGACGTATAACGTTCGGTGGGATGGCGAAATCCTTTACAATGCGCGCAGAGTGGCTGATGTAAAGTTTACGCTTATCATCGGCTATGCATAGTTCAGGAGCCCGAGAGATTCATCGTGTTTTTTCACCAGAGGGGAACAGCAGGTGGTGGAGATACCGTGGTGTTCAGGAGGGCCACGAATCGCATGGGTATTGTGTTCTTACCTGTACGCCTTCGGCAAGATAAGTTTGGTTTGGATGCTATACTTATGTGAGTGCATTGTTATCCTTCTTGGTATGCATGGTGCTAATATGCTAATCAAAGAATGATGGAGGAGATGATATTCATCTTTCTAAGGGAGAGCATTTATTGAGTATGTTCTACAATGGTTCTACGATGTTATCTGACACTATGACACTAGTCACTACCTCAGGTTCAATGTTGCCCTCGCACCTCTTATTTTTACAACCTATTCCCCCGTACGTCCACTTTACTCCCATGAAGTCACATCGTGGCGCATGGTCTCTGAGAATGACTTCATTGTCGAACCGAAGAGTGAGGCACCACGGATCCCCAAAGGCTCGGATATGTGTAGGACAGTATCCGGCAGGAGTACACGTTGCTTTATAAGCCTCGCCGCAGTAGTCGATGGCTGCTAGGTGGAGAATGTATCCTCACTCTCTCCACTTAGCGAGAACGAGTGCTTGGTCACGACGTTCACTGACAATGCCTGCACGGTCGCGCAAAGCCGAAGGGTAAGGTACGACAATGGTGTCTGCGCTGACACAGTTCACGGTAAGTGTGTTGTCAAAATGAGCAATGGAGAACAGAGACGACAGGTTAGAGCTGCCAATGGTGTCGAGGACAGCGAAGTCGGTTCAAATGAGGCACTGGTAGACAGTGCCAAAAGGAAGATAGTTAACAATGGGCGTGGCAGATACAATGTGAGGTCATCCTCCTTCCAACATGATCTCCAATGTGACTTCACCGTTGAGGTGCGTGGTGACCTAGTCCGAGAAGTTGTCCCATGTGTCTCTGGGATAGTAGATATTGATGTCGGCAGGGGGAAATCTGTGGTTGCACTGTAAGAGGGTAATGCAACTGCTATCCGATATAACCGCACGAGCATGCAGCATTTTCTCCCTGAACATGGACGGGTTGTCCGTGAAAGAGGCAAAGAGGTCGAGAAGCCGCCGCCTCATCGCAGAGGCAGCAATGACCTGGCCTTCGCAACAGAAATTGTGTAGTCCGACGAGGCTGAAGATGTCCCAACGGTCGAGGACTCCTTCTCGGATGTCTGGTCTCATGCTATAACATGTCAATGGGAATCTTAGGCAACGATAGAATGAACTGAAGGATCTCGACCATGTCATGCTTGGCATGAAATGTGGACAAAATGTTATCAATGGAGCAATCAGTGAATGCCATTGGAGTAGAGAGATACAATGGTCTCAGTTTGAGTGACGGAAAGTAGTAAGACGGTCTAGCTGAAAGAAGAAGATACTGGGCAGAGGGACGTGTTAGGTGGCGTGGTAGGTGAGTTGAAGGAGCACAAATTCGCTGTCCTCAATATCTGCTGCACAGATCGGTTTATCTGCAAGGGTGGTTCTGATAACTGTGAGTGGTTGAGAAAAGATCGGAAAAGGTCTGGATTCGGAGGCTAAGTTCCTTGTGACCCGTACTGGAACAGGTGACAAGTCTATGTACGACACATCAGCAGAGGTGTTGCAGGTTTGAAATGACCTACTGAGTGATTCAGAAGACACACCGTCAGGTTGGAGGAGCTGGTGTGTCCGCGCCCTAGCTGTATCGTGAACAAGAATGGTCCACAGTGTTTCGTGAGTTTGCATCCAACATGTCCAGTCCCAGGTATTGGAATGATAGTGATAGATGCATAGGACGGTGTACCGAAGCAGTACACCTTTGATTTGCATGACGGACTCGTAGGGACCATGTTTGGTCCAAAGGACACTGGGTGGGTCAGCCAATATGGGAAATATTTGGTTCTTGTGATCGGTGAACCAGACCTGACACTCGTAGTCGGTCTCCATTCCTATCAAAATGTTGAGCGAAGTTTCTTGGAGTACAGAACACATTTCAAGTAGGGCTTACCATTGGTTCAGTTCCCGATTTGTAGTACCTGAAGGCCGTGCGATAAAGTAGCTATAAGTTATACGCCGCAGAAGAGAAACACGCCAGGATCAGTTTGTCGCTGCTTAAGTTTGGTGAGAGTCAGGGGCATCGCCTGGAGACCGGCAAGACATGTTACATGTCAGAATAATAAATGGCTGGAGGGTTTGTGTAGCATGCAAGAGAAGGCAATAGTCAAGTTCTGTACGTGATGCGCTCATTCGCGCAGTGAACAACCGTTTTTCTGATAGCATATGGCAAGAAGGACAGAAATGAAGCTGATATGGAACAGCGCTCACATGGCAGGAGCCAGGTTTCTGGAAATGGGTGGCATTCCTGGAGCAAACTATATATATACATTGGTGACGTAGTGCTAGTTAAAATCTGTTGGACTGTTGTTGAGCGAAAACCACAGTTCTTTGCTGCGCAGCACAGGCTTGTTAAGTACACAAAACCAGAGCGAAGGTTGGTTCTCTGTGGTCTGGGTTAGCTGCGCGTCTGTACGAGTGCAGAGTATATAAACATGGAAACATATGCTTTACTCGGTTGTTTATGAACTGCATTATCTCTACAGGCCAGACTGCAGCGACGCCTTCCTGTTGTAAAGCGAGGTGGACCTGTGTGCATTCTGTACGCTGGATAATGTGAAGGATAAGGTCTCAGTCGTAAAGGGACAGCTGGACGGCGAGAAGAACTGAATGACGGAACTTAAGCAAGAGGGTGAGTGTTGAAGAATGGGCATGAGACCGACGTGCGACATGCGCGGGCGGGCGGGCGCATCCTGTCAGACCCCTGACACCGCGGACCCGAAGGACTCTGTGCCGTGCGCGCAGACTGCCCCGCACCTCCTGCTCAGTAGACACGTTCTATCGCGCCATCCTTATGTAAGCTTGCTGTACCAGACAGCGAGCAAATATTCTAGGTATTTTACGTCATTTTCTGTAGTTTTCCTCGACGTGTATGTAGCTAAAGGATAAATACAGAGTCGAGGACGCCATCCCTGTCGTCCTCATCTGTTCACTTATCTTCACCTGTGCGAACAAGTTTATTGACTTATCTATTCTATTACAAGTAAGTCTATACAATTTTAACAGTGAGCATCGTGACAGAGGGTGGTAGTTCGGCAAGAATGTAGTTGAGCATAGACACGGAAGCTTCAACGTACTCTTCGCTGTGTAGATGATAAAGATAGGGGATTGCGGTGATGAAGTGTGTAAGGCTCGAGCACCGCTCGAGGCCTATGACTCTCCACTGATCTGGGTTGGCAGAATCTGTAAAAAGTCAGTATAGCGTAAATGACGTTACAGGAAACCTACCCAAGGAGACCAGGTTCAATGTTAGAGCAAGCGTGTTCAAGGTGTCTCAGTTGTGAGTTAGATAACTTTGCACCGAGGACACGTCGAACGACTCAATGTTCACGAGTTGGAGTTTGACCAAGCCGTCAAGCACGGGAAAGGAGTCGAGAGAGGGGGAGTGTATCAAAACCCAGTACATCATGTGAAGGGCAAAGCGGGTAAGCGAAGAACAATGAGCACAGTCGATGGGAAGCACTCTTGGCTCAAACAGGGCATCAAGCAAAAGGACTACGAATTCTTGTCTCAGAAGCGAGAGGATGAAGGTGGAGAGGTCGACGATGTTCAAGCTAGACACCCTGACGTATCACATGGTTAGGGTTGTGATGTGCGATAGGGCCAACTAACCGAGGGAAGGTTTGTCTTGCATGTCTTCATTGTACCATTCGATATGTTCGAGCGTGAATGTGGTAAGACTGGTAAGGACGCTCACAGCTTGAGCAAGGAAGTCCACGGTGAAGTACAGTGAACTGAGGCGTTTGAGCTAGTGTTGCCACGGCTTGGCTCGGCTCAGCTGCAGCTCAGTGTTTGATGGCTCTGCCATTTATGGGTGAGCCGGATCAAGCCGAAGCCATGGCTCATTGATTGGCTCTGGCTGGCTCTGGCTGGCGAGCGGCTTGAGCCAGCAGTCCGTCCATATTTAGAAGGTAGTTCACACGGACTTCGCAAAATTGAGAATAAATTCCAAAAACTACTGCAGTGATGTGACAAATGAGATCAAATCTTCACAGGTCTCTTGAGCAAGGTCCTCAAGCTCTTCCTCAACATTTTTAGAACTCTGCCCTTCTGTGAAATTGAGGGAATATTCATGTTTGATGCTGAATTTGAGCATTTGCAGTGCCTCCATCAAAGCTCCGCTGATTCTGTTGCGCCGATCTGATACAGTTAGCTTTCCAGATGAGAAAACACGTTCACAGGGCACAGAGGAGGCCTGTATGGGTAGAATATCCATGGCCATGGCATCGATAGTTGGAAATTTGCTTTTTGCTGCCTAAATACCGCAAAAATATCATTAAAAAGTATTAGTAAAATCGGTAAAAATTGAAACACTAGCTAAGTAACTTACCTGCCAATACAACAGAGATACAGGCTCTTGTTCTGTTGGCTCACTAATATATTTCAGCCACTCTTGCTCAACTGTGGGCGTTGCTGAGGCTTTTGGCTTGTGTTTGAACAAAATATTTCGAGCCTGCTGCGCGCTTGTCTGTTGTGTGTTGGTGGCCTGATTGACATCTTCTGGGGCCATATGTTCTCTGTACTTCTTCATCTGTACAAATGGCATTTATTAATGGACTAGATCATTTTGCAGAATTGCATGAGATATACCTCTCTGATAAATAACTCTTTTGCCTCCCTTTGCTCTGTCGAAGTTGTGCATGCTTTATGCCATTCAAACTTGATCTGAGGATTGATGACTATATATTGTCAATATATGCGGTGCATTCAAGTTTAGAATACGTACTTGTAGCCAAGGTATAAACGTCAATGCTGCGGTTACGCTCACGATATTCATCAAGCTTGTCCAATCCCTGCTGAATAATAGATGCAGCCTGTGGATATTCTGTCTGCTGGTCAACCCAGAGGTTCTTCATTCCCTCGAATGCAGGAAGCACATTCACGAGGGTAGGTGTTGACTCAGAGGAGAGAACTTCTTGAAAGAGATTTGGTACCTGTTAATCAAATATTAACCAGCTATCTAATTATGGAAACATCGGAAAATTAATACATACTTTGAGTATAGCACAGAATATCTCTAAGGCATGCCATTCTGCAGCCTCCAGAGAGAACTTGCGAAGGTCTGCAAACTCATCTCCATCAAGAAATTTCTCAATGGCCTGAAAACAGATATAAGAAATCATCAAAAATGCGAATGAAAAACATACCTCGCGGAGTACAAGAGCTCGCTCAACCATGAAGTATGTTGAGAACCAGCGAGTCTCAACATCTCTCAGTAGCTGAAGGATCTTCTGCTGCATAGAATGAAGAATATTTGTAAAGTGTTGACGACGAAGTGCAGAGGCTCGAATCTAATAAAGTATAAGATTGTCAGTAAATGCCAAGAAAATATGAAGAGGAAAGAGGAAGACCTACACCCCAGATAAGAGAGCGAAGAGTTGCGATTGGGTCCCGTTTGATAGCATCCAGAAAGTTATCTGGTGTTATACCACTGTCAGGCTCAAATGCCGGTGCTGACTCCTTCAAATACTCCAGCTTGGTCATTGCACCAAGTACCATTTGACAAGCCAAGTTGACAATATGCGGGAAACACCTGGTATATTTATTAGAATTTACTGACATTTTTATAATAAAATATGCGCACTGGATTCGTTGCTGAGTCTTGTCAAATGGTATTTTGCGAGCTACCAAAGACTTCTCCAAGGCTGCCATGAAAGTGTCATTGTTGCTGGCATTGTCCATAGTGATCCAGCCAATCTATCACAATATATATACATATTAGTGAATTTTTACATAGTTAAAATAAAAACAAATACTGCACCTTGTATGCAATTTGCACCCGATCAAGGATGTACAGAAAGGCCGCTGCAAGATGTTCACCTGTATGCTTAGTCGGCACATGGTGAAAGCCAATCAGGTCAACACGAAGTTTGAGCTGTGGATTTTGTGGATCATCCATAACCATATGCAACCAATGTGCGGTAACAGCCATATATAGTATTACAAAGGGGTCTGTCCACAAATCCATAGTGAACGAAACCTTGCCAACAGCGCACTATAAAGCAAGTTTTAGTAATACATTATAAAACAATTTTATTTCCACATACCTGCATTTCTGCAGTGAGGTCTTTGAGATATTGGCTGAAAACTTCGGAGACCCGGTTACGGATAGTTGTACGGCCTGGAATGTCCCGTTCATGTAGTTCAACACGCAGCAGCATGAAGATCTTGCGTAATCGGGGGCTTTCAACAACGCTTAATGGCTTTAACATGTATCAAAAATTAGCAATAGTAATAATAATAATAATTATAGAAATAATGCGCACCTGATCTTCAGCTATGATCCACTCTACAATCATATCAACAAATAGCTCATTGCTGAACGGTGGGTGTTCTTCATTAGCTGCCTGGCTGATACTTTCACCACGCTGCTTTTGACGCCACTCTGCAACATGTGTAACGGCACTCTTTGCCTTGATTTAAATCCCTGCTTTGTCACAAGCAGGCACCCAATGATCAATGTGATTGGCAAGAAAGTGCCTCCTAGGGTTGTCTGTGCCAGCTGTCGTCCATGCTGCGACAGCATGCCCAGAATTTTGTGCACGTATTGCTCTGCAATTATTTTCTCATAAATAAATCAATAGATATTTCAAATAAAATGCGCACAAGCAGAATTTGCACAGCTTCCACCCTGTAAGCTTTTCCTGCTCCAAAAATGGCCAAATATCTTCAGCTTTGTTCCCCCGCTTGTTCCCCGCAGGGCCGTGGAACTTCTGGCGCTGGCCAGCAATCGGAAGAGTGGGCAAACCCTTTGGCTGCCGAGATGAAGTAGGGGAGGTGGTGATAGCAGCAGGGTGATTTGATGTTCGTGCCTGAGGGGCCAAACCATCGTCTGTGTCATCACTAGCTGAAACATCCATGTCGAAGATTTCGTGCTCTTCTTCTTCAACATCAGGCAGTATCTGCTCTATGTTCTCTCTATCATCTAATAAGCAAATTTATTTCTACCATTGATAGGTTACATACCTTGAAGCCTCTTCAGATACCTGAGGTGCAGGCTCAGGCAAGGGCTCAGGTGCATGCTGATATACCATGTGACCTCGCTTCGGCGTTGAAAAACGCACAATTGACTCCTCCCCTGCCAGATCCTCTACACTAGCCTTCTTCCTTGGGCCTCTCCTCTTCTTAGGTGAGCCCTGAGCTGCCTCTCCTGCAGCAGGATCTGACAGGACAAGGTAATCAATACAGCATCAGAAGAAATGTTAAAAAGCGCACCGTCTAGCTTCCACTGAGTCTCCATAGCCCCAGTCTCATATGTTACATGCTTTGGAGTGACCCTACACCTCTTTGGAGTCTTCAGAGGTGTGCCAGGGGCACCGCGTTTGCCTGCTGTGGTGTTGTTCTGTCCTTTCGCCATGGTGGTCGCCAGTTAACGTGGTGGTTGCCTAATTAGGATGGCAGTACCAGCGGCGAGCCATAGCCAAGCCGCGCTGTGCTGAGCCCAGCCGCAAATACACCATGAGCCAATCAGCGGCTTGGCTCGGCGACCACGTGGCTCGGCTCTCTGGCTGAGCGGCTATGGAGCCGCGCCGTGGCAACACTAGTTTGAGCGAAGGGCATATGATGAGGTGCCTTACATGCAAAAGAAGGGCAGGTTTTGGGCATGACTGTGTATTTGGATAGTCATTCCCAACACGGCAAGTCATAGTGATGTAGGTGAGTTGTTCGAACAGGGCATTGAACTCCTTGGAGACTGCCGCAAGGGCAAGCATAGTAGAAGGGTCGTCTTGGAGGTACAAGCTGATATAGACATATACGTCGTGAACCAGAAAGGCCATGGGTGATAGAATTTGAGGAGGAAACGCTAGTCGCTCGACCTCAGGCTTTATATGCGCTAGATGTGTGTGGTCGGGTTAGGGTTTGCAGACGGTTTTACTTTACACAAGTACACTCAGTCCAATCCCACGACGAAGAGGAAAAAGATTGCATTGTACGTTAGAGACAACAAATGTAACGGAACATAGGCAGCTTATATCTTTGTTACAGTAAGGGAACACCTTGTAAACAGGCTTATATTAGTGAGACATATATTCGAAAAAGGGAGTACAACGCACTTCATTTACTACTCGTCGGGATCTTCAGTAGAGCCGTAAAATGCGCTGGAAGGTTTCGCGTTGTCAGAGTTGGAGGATACCAATCATGTGAGCTTCACCAACTCAAAGTCAGCAACCCAGCTCGTCCAGTATTGCATAGCTACAGAGGGGGACGAGAGGTGGAGATGTCCAAACGATCCGGTGGGAGAGGACGAAGACGAGGAGCTGGTTCCAATAACTGCGGCATCTTCCCGCTGCTTGCTCTTCTTATCCGCCTTCCAACGATATATGCATACATTAGCAAGAACAATGTCACCGCGCTTGAAGTCACTCGATGTCACCGAACATGGTTCAGGCAGGTCGAGGTTGGTCCAGTCGAACAGGTTAGAGAACCTTGCATTCTGACTTCATAAGTATATGTTTGTGAAGGATGCAGAGCACATACCAGATTACGACTTTCACCGTTCTGCCTCCGATAGGATTGCGCCATCTACCAACCAATGAAAAACGTCTCCCGCGAAAGGACATCGGCTAAATGTACATGATGTCAAACCAGATAAAGAGCAGGAGCGACTTGTTAAATCACACTTACTGCAGCGCGGATTACTGAGCTGGGTCAGCAGTGTTATGCCTGCGTAGTAGTCCGCGAGGATGACAGGCCAGAGGGTCAGATAGACCCTCATGGGAGGATTGTCATTGTCACCAAGCATGATCGTACTGATTTCGCTGATGATCTTAAAAACCGCCTTCTTGTCGTCCACTTGTAAGAACCTGCTGGGGTCCATGCCAGAAATTTTCCAGATCCCGAAGTTGAGCTTGTGGTTCAAAGCCTAAGAGAGCGTATACTGGTTGCGCTCAGGATTGGTCGCAGCAGCAATTTTGTTGAGCTTGTCGAAGGCAGCAGAGGGTAGGTTCAACGGGAACACATCCTGGTCAATGACCTAGGTGCAACACCATCGTAATAAATGTGTAGCGCAGCGAAGAAGTTATAGTATACACACCAGATCACAACTAGTAAGCTTCAAAGGCTGTTCAGCTTTGGAAATAATGGCATCGTGGTCGATGGTGGGTGTCACGGATGTGATGGTGCAGCCCTATTTTTCGCCGAATTTTGGCTATTTTCCTTGATTAAACCAATGGGTGAGCAGCCCTCGTGCCGTCTGGAGTTCTAGCCGCCCACACTCAGCACCTGGTCATTCAGCGCCAGCGCCCTGATGGCACATCACCCCTAGATGCCAGCGCATTCCGCTGCGTGCTCAAACACTGCCCGGGTTACTGGTCTGCCCTGCAACCGGCTCCCCAGATCGCCGAGGAGGCACTGTCATCTCTGATGACTCCCCTCGCCAAGACACGCCAAGCTGATCATCCCAATGACACAACCTCAGCCCAACGCAGCCTCGAGACATTGCCAGCTGATGCAGCCTCGTGACACAGCCCCAGCACAGCCTCGCCGCGCAGTTCGCGTCGCAGCCTCGCTGGCTATACTGAACACTGCCCATCAGCTTATGTACTTGTATAGCCTGCCCTAAAGGACCTGTAGTATATAAGGGTAGCTCTCCTTGCTCCTATCTGTCATCTCGACCTCTTGGTCAATACGGACAGGTAAGCCCATTGTTTGTACAGTAGTTACTATTGCTAATACACTTGGTCAATATGGACAGCTGAACAAGTTGCTCATCACTGCGTGACTCGCTCCGCTGCGCCTCATCGTCGTTCTCCCATCTGCCCTCCCTCATGCGGCGTTGAGTCTTCGCTCCGCAACAGTGGAGAGGACGAAGCTGATGGGATCCGTGATCTTGTGTTCGATGCATGGTGATGGCTCATGCGGAACATCGAGGGAATCTGTGTTCCTGTATTTCGTAGGTGAGTTGCTAAGTGACATGCGTTCTGTGTCAGACTTTGTGTTGGTGTCGCTGGAAATAGACTCAGATGTTGGGGCGCAGACTCATAACGCATAACTCACGACTGCTGTACCTCGTCCTCTGCTGTATTCTCAACAGCACTGCTTCTGATAATTTTGCATGACAGTTAGTATGGTGTATGATTGGTTCGAGAAGGTCCTGACCTCTTGCGCTTCTTCTCTCCAGAGAAGTCGACCATGGCGAATAGAACAAGGCGTGGCCCTGGGATGGAGTTTGGTGGTGGGGAAAGCCCAATCTTAAATGACACATTTGTGTGAAGAGGAGAAGATTGTTAATTTGTGAAACATACTGTCCGTTGGGATGAAACGCGGTGCTCCCAAGCTGTTGCAGTATGGTGTAGAGTGATGGAATTCCGTGGAGTTGATCGGCGGATGTGTCGTACCAGATATCTGGAAGGAATCTCTGAGTTCGGCTGACGAGAACATAGATATGAGCCAATGTGGTGTAATGCGGGCAACTGTATCACTCACTCGAAGACAGTGCTGCAAGCCATGAGGCTGATCATTTGTGAGTCCGGTGACGTGGGCATCTTGCTCTACTGATTGAAGCTGTAGATCAAGGTCGCTTATTGATGGATCAGTGGCCGTCTGAGCTTCGTCAGTTGAAGCTCACAAACCACGATGTTAACGGTCGACCTGCGCATGAGATAATCAGAGAAGGCTACGAGGGTGCATTTGAATGGGTGTACCTGACACATGTCAGCAGACAAAGAGACTTTTCTAGGCGGTACATAATGATTCTTAACAATCCTCCTATCGCTAAGCCGGATACTGTCTACGAGGCTTGTATACGGATGCAAGGGTATGTTGAGGATGTTAACGTCGCATCTCTCAGAAACTGGAGCTAGTGAGTTAGCTGTTGCAAAATAGAGCGAATATGCACTAGATAGGTATACAGCAACATCGCAGATGCAATGTGGACAGTCCAGCATCTCATACTGGAAGAGTGAAATTGCCCCAAGCAGTTCGCTCAGCAAAGAACCTGTTTACAACATATCTGACAGGTAGTGTTCAGGTCAATGAAGAACCAGAATGCACCAGCAACTCACGAGAAAAAGATTTGTTTCGAACGTCAAGTGTTCATCAAGGTATGTGTTTATTCGTTGAGTACAGCTGTATTCATAGTACGCAGGTCAGCGCAATGCAGCCAGCCGTCAGCGTGCTCACGGACCGCGACAACCCGAGTGGGAAGGCGAGAAAGATTGGACACATGTGGGCAATCACGGACAAACTCCATCTCGGCATGTTGGAGGGGGACAAGGAGGTTCCGTGCAGGTTCAGAAGCGTATCCAAGGGTGATTTTGTGGATGTGATGGCGGCAGTAGAGGTCATTGCTAAGCCTCGCTCGAGCCAATTGTTTGTAAACTTGCGGATGATGAAAGTCGTGGTGCTGAGTCCGCTTGCGCTTGAAGTAAAGGTGAGTACTGTCTGAGTTGAGTAAATAAACGTGCTCACAATCTCCATGTAGTCGAAGGACACCTCTGCAGGGCCAAGTGCCGTACCTCGCTGAAAGCAGAAGACAGAGTATGTTGTCACAGCTGGTGGGAAGAAAATATCATGCTAGGAGGTAGTCGACAGAGTTACAAAGTTGGTTTTGTTTCAATGTAATTGTATGGAAGGTAGATGGACTCACAGAATAACGAGAAGTTGGTGGATGTGTTCCGATTCCCCAGGAATCGGCTTACAGTTTGTATCAGGATGTCCCTCATCACGTGGCCATAAGGTTTCAGCGTCTCTGTCTCCGCACGTCTTCAATGCTTCAATCCTTGCATTCCCGCCTTCTCTGCATACGTGCTGTCGTGCCATGTCCCCTAGGCTGATTTTCTCTATTAAGGTTGCATGGTATATCTGTTATTCTTTGCCACTGAAGTCCCATAGCATCAAAGCACAGCACGTGGGTATAGATGCCGGTATGATACTTCGTTCTGTGACGTAATAATTTCGCTTAGATATAATTGTACGCATGTAACCACTATCAACTTCACCACAAAAAAGGGAGAGGGCTGCCGCAACACCTATTCATTCATGCGTCCTTCGATGTGCACGACTACTGTCATTGGGTATATCAGCTCATGGCCATTTTCGTGTCTGAGTCACCAGCTGGTTGTCAGCACGAGGTGGTGTCGACCGGCCAGGTTCAGAGGAGTGTCCAGTTTCGCGAGGGACAACAGACGTGGTATGTGACCCCAGTGTAACAAGTGAATTCACAGCATGAGCTGACTCCTGAGGGCTTCCATATTTTATGATAGTCTCCAAGGTCAGTTGAGGTAACCTGACATCACATTCTCTCCTCAAATGCTGGGTTCAATTGCATCTAATTCTGATTTTCTTGAAAGGCCTCAAGATGAGCAGCCCCTGTGAGCGATGTTGCCCGAGACATCATGACATAAGGAGCTTCAGAGCCTTCGCAGCTCTCGATATCTATGACAACATTCGAAAAGGTCTGTTCCTGTGCATTATACACTGTCATAGCATATGCAGGAAGCAACGACAGTTGTTTCCTCTTCACCGTCACTAATCGATGATTAGCAGGGTTCTTGAAAGACAGAGAAGTTGTGTCAGATAGAACAGGGTATTCTCTTGCACTCAGTTGAGGCATCTCTTGCTCAGAGGCATCAGGTATGTGGACAACACATGATGTAGCGTGTCTTTGCCCTTCACTGTTCACATAGTAACGGATCTTCCAAAGTGTACCAATACTGTCGTTAACAACACCTGCATTCATATCGCAGTTTTGACAGACTATGACTCGCATCCCCAAGGCGAGTGGTATTCTGGCTTGTCGTTGATTAGTCTGCCCAGAGTCTTGCTTGTATAGCAGTCTGAACACATCAGGTTCCCTTACGGGTTCCTTACCGCAAGTGTCTGTTGAATAGTACCAGTACCAAGGTACCCCAGGCGACTCGGAATATTAAACAACAGCCTGTAAGTTCATCATGTCTTTTGTTCAGTTGTCGCTAATGATGACAGATGCATCCTGCCATTCAGGATTTTGCAGTTCAACATGTGCTTCTTCGATAAGATGTGTGTTGAGCAAGTCGAAATCTCTGTCGTACACCTGCCTTCTTGTAAGCGACCAAGTAATTCAACAAAACGTGCATTGGTGGAGCCACTCTGACGCATGACCTCAGTCAACAATATGACTGTGGTGAAAGTAAGCCACAGTATCTTGCCCTTAACAGCGCGCTGACCTTTTAAGGATGATGCTGTGGATGCAAACTGGGTGTTAACATAGGTTGTAAAGTCTCTTTTCATCAACAGAAGGGAGCTGAGCAAAATCCCCTGTGACAATAATGTTAACGTTGCCGAAGGTACTGTCGTTCTCACAACCCTTAGCATGGTTCAGTGCCTTGCTGATTCGACACAGCAGTTCGCAGCTTATCATAAACACTTCGTCAATGAAGAAGTAGTCCACGACCTCCCACATAGCCAGCAAATCATTGAAGCTTTGGCCCATTCTCACGCATGAATGACAGTCGTCAAGAGACAGCGTGGCATGCAGAGTCATACCTTGTATGTTCTTCGCCACCATCCCTGTATATGAAACTAACCTAAATCATCGTAACTGCCCTAAGCATTCAAAGAAGTCTTTTAATGCATGAATAACCTGTGATTTACCTGTACCGCCAGGACCATTTAGATACAGTCGAAGGGGCGGCAGTCGCCCATTGGACAGTGAGTGCTTAGCAATGATCTCGAATGCCCTACTTTGCTCGCAGTTCAATGACTACGCTGACATCGTTTGAAGTAGTACAACGGCTGGTGATACACTGTCCACCTGTCACAGTTTTTCGTCTTAACCCTTAGGGTTAGGGGCAGCAGGTGACAGAAGCGATTACTCCGAACTGTAACATGCAGAGGCGCTGGAGTGACAGCCCTCGGCTCGGGGCTGGTCACGTGATACGGCGGTCACGTGATGCGCACACGTGCGGTATCCCAGGGTCACATGGTCGAAGGTCTAGAAGCAGGCAAGGGTCTGGAAGCGCCGAGACACTCCGGAATGGACTAGAAAGTCCTGGAGGTCTCTGGACAGGTCCGGACAGTGCTGGAACGTTCTGGAGGTTTCTGGGACATCGTAGGAACATTTAGGAACGTGTAGGAGAATGTAGGAATGCCTGTAGGGCACTAGCCAATAGCGTAGTAGGTATTAGATAGCTAGGACCCTGAACACTGGTCCCTGGGGACCTGGTACACATGTATATAAACCCTGAGGGCTGGGGGTGCCTCCCCAGCTTCAATCTCATCGCATCTCACCTCTCTAGTCTCTATACCTCGTCTTCAAGCTTGGCTACACCCTTTGTAGTCCAAGTAAACCTTTGCCAGTGAGTATTGCTGGTTGGTTTGGTGTATAGGCGCTAGGGCAGCACATTTTTGTGATAGAAGATTGAAGCTAGCCAACCTACTCCACCTTTGGTGGCCTAGGTTATTGCTTTGGGTTCTGGGGGCTTGTTTGAACAAGTGCTTTTGCGCTTTGTTCAGTTTTCTGCCGATCCACAGGCGTAAGTGGGCACTATAGTACCTTTTTAGGTACAGACAGGGGAACGTGGTGTAACCCACCTCAGAGGGCTTTGCCTGCGGACGAGTAACCCCTGTTGTAGTGCTGGACTAAGGGTGTAATACCCTGTCCAACCAGTTTTAGCTGCGTGGCGTGGAAACCCGCAGTAATACCCCTTTCTCTTCGTTGAGGGTTGGCTGGCAGGAAAGCCTTGCGCTTTGCCTGTGTGGAGAAGTTTTCTGGCTTGTGTACACAGGCTGACCCGTGTTTACTAGTGCCTAAAGCTGCTAAGAACCGTTTTGTCCTTGCTAAGGACGAGAGCTCTGGCAAACCCTTGCTTGAGTGCATCAAGATCTCGAACCTTCACCGCTTCAAAGACATTGGGAAGCCGCGCCCTGCGTACAAACCTCGCACTACACCCTACACCCCTGTCCCTGGTCGTCGTGAAAGGCTTGCTCGTGAAGCAGACTTGAACGACTTCAAGCACCAGCTTCAGCTCGAAGACTATCGCAACGAACAGCGCAAGCGCCGCCTACTCGATCGCATTGCGAACGCCCCTCCCCCTCTCCCCCTCATTGAGCGTATTGAACCTCCCCCTACCCCCCCTATCGAAGTCAAACCCATTCCCAAGGACCTTCGCTTTCACACCAACACTCAGGTCCATCAGCTGCGCGACTACGGACGAAAGTTCAACGGTGCCCTTAACCACTTGGGTCCGTTCTTTCAGAAGCTAGACGAGCAGCGTTTTCGAGTTGGGTTGACTGAACACGAGCTCTACATCTTGGGCTTGTTCAAGGAGAGGTTCGATAACATTCGCAAACACCTTCAGACCATCGTCGAGACGAAGGAGTACACCACGAGGGAGTGGAAGAAGATTTCGAGGGATTTGAAGAAGGCAGGCGCACATAGCTTCGCTGAGCTTAAGCCCCGCTTCGCTGAGCATTGCAGGGAGCTGATTCAGGAGTTGGGTGAAGACTGGTTGTTTTTGGAGAAGAACCTCGATTAGTTTTTGTATCTGCGCGTTTTTGAATCAAGATGTCGCTCAATTCAAATCCTGTTGACTTTGGTTTGCGTTCTGCTTCGAGTTCAAGTGGCATGGACCCTTGGGGAGCGTTAGAACTTGGCTCTATGGCTGAGGGAGGCCCCACCCCAGTTTTGGCCGCTGCGCCGCTTTCGACCTCTTACGAAGAGTACAGCCAGTCATGGGTACAAGCCGCCCAGGAAGGACTGACTCCTGGCGACTTTAAGGCCCTTGTTGACAGCCTGGGTAACTGGGTAAAGGCTGAAATAGCTCAAGTAAGGTCGGAAATGGGTTCAGAAGTCCTTCGCTTGAAGGAAGCCCTTCGCAAACGCAAAACCGAGGCCAAGACACTTCAGGAGCAGATAGACATTCTTGAGCAGACTAGACAGCACTTGTCTGCGCAGATAGCAGAGGCTCAGAACCAAAATCGTGTTTTGCAGAACGCTATGCAGGTGCTGAAGCAGGAGAACGAGAGCTTGAAAGTGTTGGTTCAGCAAGGCACTAGTGGAGGCAACGTTGGGTTGTCCCAGTCTTTGTTCCCTACCATGAAGGAGCCTGACACCTTTAATGGTGATAAGGCTAGCAAGCTGGATGACTGGCTCGAGTCGATGGCACTCTGGTTGTGCCACCGTGGCGTAATGGACGACGAAAAGAAGATAGAGACGGCGATGACTTACCTGCGAGGTTCAGCAAAGAAGGTCATGCAAGAGTACTTCGACAAGGTGGCAGACTCAAAGCCCCTTGGTACTTGGACCAACTTTGTGAACGAACTCCAGAAAGGATTCCAACAGACCGACAAGAAGGACAGGGCAAGGGCAGAGTTTGAGCAGCTCGTCAGCAAGAAAGGGACGAACGAGAAGACTTTCAACGAGTTTGCTGCTCGTTTCCGCTCGCTGGCTCGCCAAACTGGCTTCTCCAACGAAGAACTGTTGGTCAAAGCCTATGTCCATACCCCTCGTACCGCCGCCGATGTACTGGCAGCCCGTGGTCATGCTCAGTGGGCTACGACCTGGGATGGTTGGTTGAAGGATGTTCAGGAGATTCTGCAGGATCAACGTCTCTTGACGGGCACCGTACTCTCTGGACAGCCTCAGTCGTCGAAAGACCCTGACGCTATGGATGTCGACGCCTTGAAGAAGGGCTCAGCCCAGGGCAAAGGCAAGACAGCCAAAGTTCAGAAGGTTGCCATGTCGTTCGAGGAGGCGAAGAAGAAAGGCTGCTGCGCTCAGTGTGGAGGCAAAGGCCACATCGCCAAGGAGTGTCCATCGAAGAAGAACAACTCAGGTTCTTCGACGTCGTCGAGTAAAACCACCAATGCACCGGTGGCCAGTTCGTCCAAGGCTTCGTCTTCAAAGGGAAAGGAGAAGGATAAGGGCTCTCGCCACACGAAGAACAGTGTGCGCGAGGTGTACGCCAGCGACTCGGAGAGATTCCAGGAGGTAGCCTCTGACGAGGAGTCGAGCTCGGATAGCTCAGAAGAAGAAGATACCCCCAAGACCAAGCAAAAGAAGAAGTCGTCTTCGAAGGAGAAGGCGCAGAAGATTAACCGCGTGGTGTTCTCAGACGATGAGGATTTTCTGCAGGGACCGATGTAGAGTCTGCAACATCTGGTTCGTTTTTAGATTTCCTTTACCCTCCTGACTCAGTAGAATGTATTAGATCAGTTTTGGAATCGAGAAAAGTCTCTAGTTTGCCCTCTAAATCGAGCTTTATCGTTCCAGTAACTTTGAGTCAGGGTAAGGAAATCAGAGTGCAGACTACCGCGCTGGTTGATTCGGGGGCCTATGCTGTGTTCATTAGCCATCGCTTCGTCAAGAAGCATAAGCTGAAGACAAACCAGCTGGCCAAGGAGATACGCGTTTACAACGCAGATGGCTCCAGGAACAAGTGTGGCAGTATTGAGGAGTACGCTTGGCTCGACGTAGCCGTAGGGGACCATGTCTCCAGACAAGCATGCCTCATTACAGATCTGGGTGGAAAGGACATGTTTCTCGGCTTTAGCTACTTGAAGAAGCATAATCCTGAGATAGATTGGGATAAGGGCGAGTGGAAGTACTCCAGATGCCCAGATTCTTGTCGCTTTACCAGCCACAAGGCTCAAGTAGCACAAGCAGAGCTCGAAGAACCTATGGATGAGGACTTCGAGGAGGAAGAAGAGGAGCCTTGGCTTCAGTGGGTCGACCCTTCCACCCCAGATGGCCGCGTTTTGGCAGTAACCTGCCGGAAGATCGCAGCGATGTGCAGTATTCGTTCGCTGGAGGGAATCGAGGGCTGGGAGCAGCTTGTCCCTGCACAGTATCAGGACTACGGGGACGTGTTTTCGAAGCGTGCAAGCGAACGGCTACCCGTACGAAAGCCTTACGACCACGCTGTCGAGTTTATCGACGGAGCTACCCTACCTCGACCAGCCCGTAACTACTCACTGTCGCCAGAAGAGAGGAATTCTCTGGACGAGTGGATTCAGGAGAATCTCGCCAAGGGATACATCAGACCGAGTAAATCCCTGCTGGCAGCACCAGTCTTTTTCGTGAAGAAGAAGGATGGTTCACTGCGCTTGGTGCAAGACTACAGAAAGCTGAACGAAGTCGTTAAGAAAGACCGCTTCCCTATACCCAAGATCTCAGACCTTATAGATCGACTATCTAAGGCCAGTATATACACCAAGATTGACCTTAGATGGGGGTATAACAATGTCAGAATCAAGGAAGGAGACGAGTGGAAGCTGGCCTTCATCACACCTTTCGGTTTATATGAACCTACAGTGATGTTCTTCGGCCTCAGCAATGCACCAGCAACCTTTCAGCGCATGATGAACCATATTCTCGATGATCTGATTCGAGAAGGTCATGTCATGGTCTACCTAGACGACATTCTCATCTTCACGAATGACTTGGACCACCATCGGCGATTAGTTCGCGAGGTATTGCAGCGGCTACGCGACAACGACCTGTTCGCTAAGCCAGAGAAATGCTTCTTCGAGACGGATAGCATTGAATACCTCGGAATGATCATCAGCAAGGGGTCGGTTCAGATGGATCCATCGAAGGTAGATGGCGTTTTATCTTGACCCATACACAAAAGGGTCAAAGATGTCCAGGCTTTCCTGAGTTTTGCTAACTTCTACCGACGGTTTATTCGAGACCTTGGCAAGATTGTTCGCCCATTGTCAGAGCTTACTCGCAAAGGCAAAGAGTGGGAATGAGGGCCTGAGCAGCAGGATGCCTTCGATACACTCAAAAGAGCATTCACTACTGCGCCTATTCTCAAGATTCCAGATGACGAGCACCCTTTTAGGCTCGAATGCGATTCGTCAGACTTTGCTACGGGGGCTGTACTTGAGCAACTGGGCGAGGATGGCCTTTGGCACCCTGTCGCGTTTTACTCCAAGGCGCTAGGCGTACACGAGCGCAACTAAGAGATATACGACAAGGAGATGCTAGCCATCATCCGCGCGCTGAAGGAATGGCGCCACCACTTGGAGGGACACCCTCTACCGTTCGAAATATGGTCAGATCACCAGAATTTGACCTATTTCCGCAAGGCACAAGACTTGACGCGACGTCAAGCACGTTGGAGTCTTTTCCTCACACGTTTCCACTTCAAGTTGGAGCACAAACCTGGAAAGACGATGAAGCGGGCTGATCCAATGTCCAGGAGGCCAGATCATGAATTGGGGGTGGATTGCGACAATCGTGAAAAAGTCCTTTTGAAGCCAGAATATTTCGCGATTCGAGCCATGCAACCAACCCATTCATCGATAGTGGACGATAGCAAACTGCTAGAAAGGATCAGAAAAGCCCTGCTGGACGACGAAGTCACCAAGTCGTACAAAGACCTGATGTTGAAAGGACCAAGAGAGTTCGGGAAGGACTTAGCGGAATGGCACCTCGAGGATGGGCTACTACTGCACCGAGGCAAGGTGTATGTGCCCAAGGACGACAAGATTAGGGCGGATCTACTCAAGTTACACCACGACTTCCCTGGGGCTGGACACCCTGGACGATGGAAGACGTTGGAGTTGCTGTCGCGCAACTACTGGTGGCCAGGAATGTCAGTTTACGTCAAGAAGTATGTCGCAGGCTGCGAAGTATGCCAGTCACATAAAAACGTCAACCAGAAGCCTGCTGGCCTGCTACAACCGAACGAGGTTCCGTCGGAACCCTGGGAGATAATCTCGTGCGATATGATCACGGACTTGCCTGAGTCGGACGGTTACAACGCTATCTTCGTAGTCGTTTGCCGCTTAACCAAGCGAGCACATTTCCTCCCCATCACCAAGGAGTTTTCAGCCAAGGATCTGGGAAATTTGCTCTATGAGCGTGTTTGGCCTTTGCACGGCCTACCCAGACAGATCATTTCGGATAGAGGAACGCAGTTCGCCGCGAAACTCTTCCAGGAATGGTGCAGACTCCTGGGGATCAAGTCAGCAATGACTACAGCGTTTCACCCTCAGGCAGACGGTCAGACTGAGCGAGTTAATCAGTCATTGGAGCAGTACCTGCGCTGCTACACAAGCTTTAGGCAGGACGACTGGGCATACCTTTTGCCCTCTGCTGAGTTTGCGTACAACAACCAGGCGCATGAAAGCACCAAGAACTCGCCATTCTTCGTCGAATATGGCCGTCACCCACGCATGTTCCCAGAGCAGGACCGTGTTACAAGGTTGTCAGAACTGGACGACTGGACGAAGCTTAGACAGGAGGCCCAAGATCAGGAGAAAGCCGCACTCGTGCTGGCTGCAGAGCGAATGAAGTGGTATTACGACCAGGGTAAATCAGAACCCTTGTTCAAGGTCGGAGACTGTGTTTGGCTTGACGCAAAGGATCTGAACCTTCGGGTTCCCTCCAAGAAACTGGCACCAAAGCGAGTAGGCCCTTACGAGATCGTAGAGCAGCTGGGACCGGTCACCTTCAAGCTGAAGTTACCAGCCCATGTGAAGATTCACCCGGTCTTCCACGCGAGCAAGCTCACGAAGCACGTCGAGGATGAGGTCGCCAATCGCACGCGCAAACCCCTACCACCCATTCGTGTGGGTGATGACGAGGAGTACGAGGTCGAGCAGATCGTAGATGCACAGCCAGACTCTAAAGGCCGTGTCATGTACCGAGTACGGTGGAGAGGCTACGACGAGCATAGCGACACATGGGAATACTTGCCCAATCTCAAGCACGCTATGGTGAAGGTCAAACAATTCCACAAGAAATACCCAGATGCGCCGAAGGCAATTTCCCTTCTGCAACGCCACCACGACGAGGAGGATGAGTTTTTCATGCGCGAACTCACGCTACTCCAATCTTGGGGAGCAGACGACCAGTTCAAGGTCAAGCTCATGAACAAGGACGCAAAACTCCCCTCACGTGGCTCGCCAGAAAGCGCAGGGTTGGATCTTTTCATCACGGAAGACCTTACGCTCAAGCCCCATGATCGCAAGCTAGCGTCAACTGGCCTTCGAATGTGTACTCCACCAGGTACCTACGCTCGAGTCGCACCACGGAGTGGCCTTAGCCTCAGAGGCATCGACATAGGAGCAGGCGTTATTGACCGAGATTATCGAGGAGAGCTCAAAATTCTACTCATCAACAACTCGCCCGACACCTTTACTTTCCACAAGGGTGATCGTGTCGCTCAACTCGTGCTCGAAAGAATATCCTATGCCGAACCAACTCCGGTTTCTCGCCTCGACTCAACCATTCGCAGCAGCGAGGGTTTTGGCTCCACTGGTATTTAGGCTTCACCAGGAGGTTCAGCTAGAATTGGGGGTAATGTCACAGTTTTTCGTCTTAACCCTTAGGGTTAGGGGCAGCAGGTGACAGAAGCGATTACTCCGAACTGTGACATGCAGAGGCGCTGGAGTGACAGCCCTCGGCTCGGGGCTGGTCACGTGATACGGTGGTCACGTGATGCGCACACGTGCGGTATCCCAGGGTCACATGGTCGAAGGTCTAGAAGCAGGCAAGGGTCTGGAAGCGCCGAGACACTCCGGAATGGACTAGAAAGTCCTGGAGGTCTCTGGACAGGTCCGAACAGTGCTGGAACGTTCTGGAGGTTTCTGGGACATCGTAGGAACATTTAGGAACGTGTAGGAGAATGTAGGAATGCCTGTAGGGCACTAGCCAATAGCGTAGTAGGTATTAGATAGCTAGGACCCTGAACACCGGTCCCTGGGGACCTGGTACACATGTATATAAACCCTGAGGGCTGGGGGTGCCTCCCCAGCTTCAATCTCATCGCATCTCACCTCTCTAGTCTCTATACCTCGTCTTCAAGCTTGGCTACACCCTTTGTAGTCCAAGTAAACCTTTGCCAGTGAGTATTGCTGGTTGGTTTGGTGTATAGGCGCTAGGGCAGCGCATTTTTGTGATACCACCCCAGGTATGATGTGAGGGTGAAGCTCCTCAGCAATCGGTTCACTTCCACCTGCTGTACTTGCTGTTACGGGATGTCTTTCGCCAACCGTGTCTACGGTCATAGGGTACACACGCTGAGCACGTTTCCACTCTTCCTTACGTCGCTCATATGCAATCTGCCATCTGTCTTCCAATGAGGTGTCATCAGCCTGTATGCAAGTTGGCTGTGCCGTTGGATCGCAGTTCAAAGGAGAGGATGCCCAGGAGTCGTGGGTGTTATCAAAGCAAAAAACCCCGTAAGTGTGCACTATATCAGTATAGTAAGCAGTTCAACTAATTTGTACAGCATCTCACGAACCAGTAAAATAATTTAGAGCAACTAACTCACAGATCAGATCAGCCTGATTTTTAGAATCGGACTCAAACGAACCAACCGTGTAGTTCTCACCTGCACCCATAGACGGTGCGCTGGATTCTAACCCACGCGGCTGATGCTGATGCTGACTGGTATGATAATGCTCATCCCTCAAGTCTTTACACTCACGTAATATCTGCATATTGTTGATGACAGCTTGATGAGACCGTGTCAAGTCTTCAGACAATGATTGAAATGACTCATCCCACGATTTGTCCCTCTCCCGAAGATCAGTTGGAACCCTCCAGGATTTGAAGAGGATCAACATCAACTGACAGTATTGCAAACGAATGTCTGCCTGATCTCTCCTAGGTATAGCCGGTCTAATCGGTATGACTACTCTTCTACGGAAGGAATGTAGTATTTGCAGCTGTCTACGCTCATGCTCGACATGCCCGGCCAAAAATGAAAGACAAGGATGGACTCTTCAAGTATCATTTAATAGCTCGTGTAGCGGTGCATCCACTAAATGGGGTTGTTTTTCCACAGCGGTATTATCTTCAGACGAACAATCGCGTTCTCACACGGAAAATGCCACTTTCTCGGTACGTGCTACAAAGTCCCAGAGACACATGCTTGCAAGCTCATATGGCCTATGAACATAATCCAGTAACTGGTTACTGTGTGGCTCTACTCTGCCTGTACGAGGGTTCGCAGTAATCGATATTCCATCCAGAAGCTCGTCTTCTGCTTGTGTTGTTGCTCCTTCCGGTGAGTCCTCGCTATCTACATCATGACTAAGCTCTAATTCTTCATGTACAATGATTAACATGTTTCAAGAATGACATACACCATTGATCGTGCGTGCAGATGGTACAGCATCACGGTCGTCCGATTCCAAGCTCGGTGCCACTACATCAACATACTGTTCTGCCAATCTCCAGTATAGCTGACTGTACTCGTGGCTAGTGAAGTGATTCTCCAGGTCCAAACAGTACGAAGCAACCTGTTGTGCACTGAGCTCCTGATGAGACATTATAGAGTATACGCAGCAGCGCAAGAGATATTTTGCACGTGCAAGTATATTGTCACCATTGGTGTTGTCTTCATCGAGCTTCTTCACAGCGAGCTTAAGCGCTGCATATGCAACGCCAGTCTGAAGTTGTGATTTAGCTATGTAATCAGTGATGTAATGCAACACAGTCTTCGCCGCATCACCAGAGCCAATGAACTTGATATCCATATTACAGCAGATTGCACATATCATCATTTCGTTGAAGTTATTCATCAGTCCGTCTAACACGCGCATGGTAAGTTCGCCTGTCTCACTGTCAAACTTTGTTTCAGGTGCTACATGATCTTCCGCTAGGTCGAACCTACAAACCTTGGGCTCGCCAGGCTTACAGTATTTGTAACAGGTCGTCGAATGATTGTGTCGTTGAACTTTCTCAATGAGACGATGCAAGTCATGCACTCTACATGACTTCTTGATTGTGTCATCTAACAGGTCTTCCTCGCGCTTCGACACGATGTCACGTACTGTACAAGGATCTGGCAGCTGTGACATTTTCCAACAAGCAAGCCTTGCGTTGCACTCCAATGGCGCTGAAGGCACAGCAGTAGATATTGCATCATCTAGGTAAGCAACTATCCGTTTGCCAAGGTCGGTACCACCTTCGTTATCAAGCACCTTCTTACAAATTTCGTCAGAATTTAAACCTCCTTCTAACCATATTAACATATGGCAATGGAGACTGCCTCTTCCTTGGGCCTCTACACATCCGTAGTAGCCTTTGACTATACCCAGGACACCCGTTTCAGTGCGAGGATTTGAATATCCTGGTAGGTTCTTTATGAATGACTTCATCATGGTGTTGAAGAACTTTGCTGCAACCACAGGATTATTTGCGACCAGTATACTTTGCTGTCTTATGTCAGGCACTTGCTCAGGAAGTAGATCGTCGACATCAATGTTATCACCAGCAAGAAAGTGTACAAGTGGATTGTGTACATCCGCAGGTTTAACGGTGATATAGAAGCTAGGTAAGCCCAACTCCATAGTAAGAGTGCGGATTTCATTACGCATATTTAACCTCGCGGCAGATGATCCAGGAACATCACGAGTAACAAACTTCAACTCCTGCATAAGCTTCAAAATCTTGCGTTCCTCCTCATCGAACGGCTCTCTTTTGGTCGAAGAGGTTTGCAGCTTGATACATACTCGCGAGAGAGTGTCAGAGCTCACAGAGACAAACTGTTCTGCCACTCTCCGGTACGAATCATGTTTTACCTTGAGACTTGTATTTAACAGTACAGCTCTTTGTTGCAACATGCTGAAGGCAGTGAACATGAACGAGTAGTGTTGCTGAAATCGCCTATCTCTCAGCCACAGTAAGTATGTCACATGTTGTCTCATAGACAGACTGACAGATCTCTGCCTATCCTCGAACCCTCCCACTCTGTACGGAAAGAGTGTGGGATAAATCATTGGAAACAGCTTCACGTTGACAATGTCATTTTCAATGCGCTGGTCATGTGGGAACTCAATATACCCTCTATTGGCCTGTAGGTGTCTCATTGCAGCTGCGTGTAATCGGTTAGCTGAGGCATTGCCATCAACATCGGTAATGACTATGCTCTTGAAACCTGCTCCAGGTGCAACGTTTAAGTGGGGATACACAACAGGTACGTCGTGAGCTTCATCATCCCCAGCCAAGTCAACAACATTCACTGACATAGACAGATCATAACCGCTAGCAAGCACATCTTGTCCATCAGAGTGGTCAACATGAAACATGTGTACCAGGATGACATCTTCTTCTGGTAAGTCTGAAATACGAGACTCCAATATCTCAACGTTTTTATATAGAGGGTTGTGCAGTTTTAACCACTTCAGCGCCGCATGTACTTTCTGACGTCAGACACACAATGGGTACGCATTAGTTTTCAATCATTCCCTGCTTGGTGATTCGCTACCAACAAATATCACACATACAGGGGCTGCAGCTTTCTCGACGCTAAGAGGAAGTGTTGTTTCAAGACGTTCAGGATGCTGAGGGTGTATCACTATGTGACCCTTCAAACCACACTGCTTGATTTCCGATGAATTTTCAGTATCCTGCATTTGTAACCCATGTTTTTGCACGACACAATGCGATCATGCTCTCCTCAACCCCTGTTAGCTCCATCAGTTCGTTCAGAACGCTGCCAATGTAAGTACCATTCACCAGCGCCAGACGTGGAAGCTTTCCCTTCCGCACTGAACGGTTGCATTCATCACACATTTTTAAAGCCGTGGGCATTCCAGAACTATCTGTTACCACATCGGCAGGCTCAAGCCATCAATCCGCAAGTGGCCCACGATCAAAAGGACGAGGGAACTCTGCAAACTGCCAGTGAGACAGCTGATGTCTCTCGCTTGGTGACGCAAGTTCTGGGGTAAGCTTAAAGAGCTCTAGAGGTACATCTGACAGAGCCACTGTCTCATGCCGATCACGGCAGTAGAACTCGGTGGCGCATGAAGCACAGGTAAACGTTCGCAAAGCGTCAAATGATATATCCTCATGGAACAACTCCACCAACTTGTCCTTCAACGACTGAGCAGGTACCTGCGGCCATGCATCCCGTATGTCGTGAAGCCTCTGTTTGTTTGCTTAATCCACAGTACTAGCTTCAACTACGTGCTCCACACGAGGTTGCCTTGGCTGTTTTCCTTTCCTCAATTTGTGGACAAAATTGTGTAGCCGGCATCATAGACGACCCGTCGAATCCTCGTTATTATAAGCAATGCCGTTACAGGCCAGCACGCGTCTTAACGGTTTTTTGTGGCTGCCAGAGCGTATCGAACTCAGAATATACACACGCAGATCGACAGTGTCATCTTGCTGTGTATACTCATCGTAAATTCGCTCACAGCCATCGTACAATGAACGTTTCCTGTTCTGCGAACACTGTCACTCATCGATGAAGACGACAACTACACTCACCTCCACGTAGGTCGCTAGCTGACACAGCTACAAGCGGTATCCAAACGTCCGCACGTTCAGTTTGACACACATGTCTCCACCCTGATGCAGCAGACGCGGTTGTGTCTCTGGCCGCATCGAGGATAATGTTGTCCCAGACTACAACCCCTGTAGCCACAACCCAGTCTCTACCAGCAAGGACGTCTACCGCAATGAGCGCATCAACCAACATATCAAACTTGCGAAATACTCGCCTGACACTGATGGAACGAATAAAGGGCCTGTCCCAATACGCTGCACAGAACCGGAGGGACCAGGCACTACGCGACAAGGCAGACCGAGCTGAACACAACAGTAGTCTCTGCAGAAGGATCCATGCGGACCACTGCTACATGTTCCCAGTAACGCCCCACACACGTAAAAGGCGGAAAATCAACGAAGGGAGGTTTGTACATGTGGCAACAACGGTGATGGTAGCACACCAAGCGAACGACTCGACAGCCAGGGAAGAGTATGGACGGCTTTCCACACAGACGCCGAATCAGCTGTTATCTATGTTATGTAAGCAACTGATCAACTTTAAGCGCCATGCAAAACTCCAATTGACCAACTGTTTTGTTCAGGCCCTAAAACCCTCAACCCTTAAAAGAGTATCGGGAATTAGATTTTGCCCTTATCAATCTCTATTGTCTTCTTATTAATCTCATAGATTAGATTTCGCCTTTTTCAGAGCAAGTATTGTCCATTTGTTTATTGCCTATTCTAGATACATGGAAGTATAACTAAGTAGGTTATAATAGCTGTAGAAAGGCATCAGAAAATGTCATTGTGTTATTCTCCCTCATCCGAGAGTCTTCACATTGCAACACCACCAGCGGACACCTGCTTGAAACCTGCCTGTTTTTCATCATGCAAAGTGCCAATTTGTATCATGGATCCGGTAATAAATACTCTAGCTGATATGCTCCATTGTACTGATTATTTTGCTGAGAGTTAACCGAGATTGCCAAGGCAGCCTCTGCATTATGCATGCATCAGTTTATCATGCATTACACACAATGTTGCTGCAAGCACAGAACAAGTTGCAAGCCCTGCACTAGTGATATGGCTGCTCCCTCGCTCATCGGTCTGTTGGATTTATCTTCAAACTCCACTCCCAGAACCGTCTACCGTGCTCTGCTGTCCCTCGGTTCCCACGACCCTTCTCCTCACAACGGAGCTTACGCGTAAGCCGACTAAAGATCATTCACCGAAGGTCATCACGGGGGCAAACTAGCTATAAGCCGAGCTGTTCTTTTACAGATTCACGAACTATGCGCTCATACTCCTAGCACCTCCAGTCAATACAACGCGTGCAGGTAGGCTGTTGACACACACCGCTCTGTTTTCTCGGTACAATTTACAACAGTCAATATTTGCACCGCTCTCGAGATTAGGTTCTGTTATCTTCTATTAGGAGCTTCTCAATTGGCAACGAAGCATCAGTCGTACCGGCAAGCATGGATATAACACTGAGGATGACCTTCTCAACGCTTTGCACGGGACTCCAACGCTCACTTGCTTGCTCGTACATGGTGGGATCGTCGCCAGGGGTGTGTAAAATCGAGATGCACACCGTACCATCAGGATAGACTGTGCGCGCACCCGTCGCCCTGTGAGGTCATTCCTATTACGAGATTGCGGGCTCGCTGCTTACTGTTTGGGTGGAAGATAGGAGGGTCAAACTTCATCTTGAAGGGAGACAGTGGATAGTCTGATGGCTGTAGAAGGTCGCAGGCAAGTATAAGTGCGCATGTAGGGAATAGATGGGTTCTATGACGCACGAAGGTGAGCTTCGCCGCAAACACGCCTCCCTCGAAAGGTGTATCCTTCGGGCCCATGATCAGAGCTTCCCAGGTGAAGAAGTCGTCCTCCGACACAGGCCCTAGGCAGCGCCCCTGTCACTACCGGACATTTACGGCGACGGACAGAAGGCGACTGGCCCACCTGCCTCGAACATGTTATCCGGGGAACCTGAAAGAGGCGTCTGAGCGAGCGGCCCATAGATGAGGTATGAATGAAGTCACCTTGTGAGCAGAGTTGCTTGTACTCGGTCATAAGTCGACGCAGAGCCGTGCTGCTGCCTCCGCGAGATGCCATCGTTGTGTTGTGCGAGAGTATGCGGAACGGACGTGGTGGTTGTGAGTGAAGGATGAGCGCCGTCCGCGGCGCGCTGAACCACGTGACCGGGCCGAGTGCCATGTCCGAACGGCCCTGAAGGCATGGAACCAATGCGTTGGCGATTTCAGCGACTGACACTATCGATAGAAAATTGACAAATACGCCCAGCGATATATTCAATCACTCCACAATGCGCATGGACCTGTCCAAGGCGGCACAACAGTATACAGTCCGACTATCGACGTTCAATAGATTTGGCAGACTGAAGAGATCCAAGTATCATCATGCACGGGATACGTGCGGGAGGAGAAGTAGCATACCGCTCGAGAGGCACTAGACGGTATATGGCAGGTGTTGTCATGCTCTACGGCGAAGCGGAAATGAACTGGATGCAGACGATATACTAGCGTCCCTGGCAGGAGACGAACTTCCCCATCGTGCGTGAAGAGATGTATCATAATACAGATGCAATGATGCTATACGGAGAATAAGATTAATGGATGGATCATCCTCGTATTTTGGTTTTCGGTCATGCGTCATCAAGTACCAGTCGGGGTACCACGTTCATGGCCATAAGCTGAGATGAACTCAGTATGCAGTAAGCTTTGTGAGCATACAAAGAACGCACCTCCTGGAATAACAGCTTGGCGGCGTAAGGAATCGTGAGCTGCGCCATCTTCTTGGAGCTCTTGCAATAGGTACACCATCCGTTGTAGCCCATAAGTCCGCACTCTTCACATGCGTTCACCTCGAACTTGTCGGACGATATCATCAGCCGCTCCAGGAGAAGCTGGGTTGCGCCATAGCCGATGAGACAGTCACGTTCCATCTCTCCGAGACGCAGGCCGCCTTCTCGAGATCGACCCTCTGTGGGCTGTCGAGTCAGCGTAGCGCGAGGACCTCTGCAGATGGATGATCAGAAGCCGTGAAATCACAGTAAGGAGATGGCATACCTTGCACGCGCGTGCATCTTATCCACGACCATGTGTTCTACACCGCTGTTAGAGGGATAGCATATGCAAGCGATTATATGGACCTACTCAGTCGCTAAAGTGACGCTAATTGAGAACTGTAGGTATCGTTCGGAATATCGAGGGGGCTCACCTGGTAATATATCGGACCGAAATACACATAAGCTTCCATGGGTTCGCCGGTGATACCGCTGGTAAGCATGTCCTTCCCAGCATAGCTGAAACCATTCTCAATTAGAATGCGGGACATGTCTTCGACCTGAAGGTGGGCGTGAGCGGAGCGTCTGCATGACCTGGATAAGAAGCATGCCTTGGAGCCTCCGAACGCTGTGCCGTATTGAAGCTTTCCAGCGAGGACGCCGGCCTGCGCAAAGAGGTCAGCGAACCCCATCGCAGACCGCACAAACGCCACGTTACCTTTCCTGCAAGAAGCTCTATCATCTTGCCTACCGTCATACGAGACGGGAAACCATGCGGGTTCATGATAGTGTCTGGAGCGCGGTCAGCGTCTGATCTCGGGCAGCGCAGAGGCTAGACATACCAGGCACGACGCCCTGGTCGTTAAAGGGCATGTCCTCCTGGTTCACAATCAGCCCGCAGACGCCCTTCTGTCCGTGCCGGGACGAGAACTTGTCTCCGAGCTCGGGGCGCCGCGTCTGGCGAATAAGCACCTTGATCAGCGTCTGGTCGTTCTCGGTGTCGGTGACCATGACTTTGTCGATGTAGCCCGCAACGGGCGACTTATAGGTCATAGGCGCATTCTTGTACGGAACCGTTGCCGCCTGACCTGTGAAGGTATTGTCGTTGGCGTTCGTCGGTGTCTGCTTGTTGATGTACACGTCGCCAGGGTCTACGCGCTCGCCGACGCCGGCAAGACCGTCCGCTTGGATGATATCATACTTCTTCTGAATCTGCCCATTCTCGTCCACCGGAGCGTCGGCCAGTCGGTCATACCTGAGGCAAGTCAATACATTTTCCTTCAGCCAAAGAGAACTTACTCACGTTCCGTTAGGGTATTTCCGTATCAAAGTCGCGTTCTTACGCAGCACCTGGACGCGCCCATAACCTCGGTCCAAGCTAGCCTGAATGCGACGATAGTGGCGAATTAGTACTGGCAGCAAACATGTGTTTTCTGCCGAGACACGCACCTTATTCTGAATGAGCGCGTCTTCAATGTCGTACCCTGAATAACTCATCACGGCAACCGTGGCATTCTGACCGGCCGGAAGGCGATCGTATCCGATAAGCTCGATGGTCTTCGTCTTCACCATCGGCTGCTGCGGATATACCGAGAGGTAAAGAAGCGTGTCAATACGGTTCTGTTGGTTGTACCTATCGCCCCGATCGCTTGTTTACCCATGGCACATTGATACGTGTTGCGCGGCGACTGGTTGTGGTGCGGGTAGGGGATCAGGCCAGCGACTGCGCCGAGGATGGTGAACGGCTCGATCTCCAAGTGCGTGGTCGTCGGCACGATGTCGTTCTCATAGAGCGCAATGTACGAGTCATTCTCCTCGTTGACATCGAGGTACTCCACAAGACCCTGCTTCAGGAAGTCGTCGAACGTCATTTTGCCCTCTTTCAATAGCTGTCGTAGTGTTCATCTCAACATCCTGTGGTTTGGGCCCGGAGGGAACGTACCTGGATGTGCTCCGAGGTGACGCGAGGACGTCCTCTGTCGACGATAATCATCGGCCGGCAGATACGGCCACCGTCGCTCGCAATAAGGACGGTGCGATGGTGGTGATTAATGTACACGCTCACGAACTCGCTCAGGCGGCCGGCGCGGCGAAGCTTTCGGAAGTTGTACACGAAACGGGCAGGATAGCGGGTGAGGCCGATAATGGAGCCGTTGACGTTGACGACATACGTGTGTGGACTATAGATTTCTGCACCGGTTGCCGTACTGATGTCTGGCGGAAATGTGAGAAGAATGCGGCAGAGGAGTTGAGAGGCCTACTCACCCTCCACGCCAAGCATGTATGCCAGCCTCACAATCGGCTCCTCATCGACATCGGTGGTGATATGTGTCATCAAGGCGAGGTTCTTGACGAGACCGCACGCTTCACCTTCGGGAGTGTCACTGGGGCAGAGCATTCCCCACTGACTCGGTTGCAGCGCTCGCGGTCCACTCACCTTCCTCGTCTTCTCGAACTGTGAGCTGATGCGAGTCATCATACCAAGAGCACTGATGAATGACAATCGGCTGAGGACGTGTGTGACACCCGCCCGCTCCATCTTGAAACGCTTGAGCGACCAGTTGCCTGTACTGATCGCACGCACGAAGCCGGCTGTGATGTGGTCGCCCATGAACTGCATCGTGTTGAACGCGTCAAACTCTGATGTTCGTGAAGGCTTCTTCAACACCTTGTCGATCGCAGACTTCAGGTTGGTATTGAACGTCTTGAACAGGTCCTCAAAGAGAAGGGCTAGAAGCTGTCCAGCACTGAAAAAAACGATATGAGAACCAGAAAGAGGGCAACGATACAAGGCAAGGCGTACAGTTCCAGTCGCTTATTACCCACGTAGTCCCGGTCATCCACCATCTTCTCGTCGTCCATCGCCATGAGCACCCTCCTCGTCATGGTCGCCACAAAGATGGCCTTGCCACGAAGTCCATGTTGACGACGGGCACATGTGCAAGGACGATGGTCGCCAGTGCCTCCAGGGCCTCCTCCCAAGCCGGCCGGCGCGGACCTATGACCTTGCGGTTGACCTTGACGCGACTGCCGATGTACTCCAGAGCCTGGTGCCTGGTGAACACGCCAAGCTTCGCCGCCTCCTCCAGGTTCGGGCTGAACGCGCTCTTGTAGGCCTCTGTGTTGCCCGCGGTGAGGAGCAGGATCTCCTTGTCGGACTGGAAGCCGAGGGCCTTCAGCGCAATCACAATCGGCACGTCCTCGTGTATCGAGTTGTGCCGGAGGTAGATCTTCCCCTTCTTGGTCGCAACGTATGTCTTCGACTTGAGACCGCCGTGCGTCGAAGAGGTACACGACGCTTGTACAACACCCTTCACAGGGTCCACCTCGACGATGATACGGTTCTTGCTGAGCTGCTCCTGGACCAGGATGACCTTCTCCGTGCCCTTGACCACAAAGTACCCGCCGGGGTCAAGTGGGCACTCGCTCATACGCGCAAGCTGCGCCTCCGTGCGCCCGCTGAGCACGCACTTGTTGCTCCGGAGCATGATCGGCAGGCGACCGATGTTCACGTTCGCCCTGCGCACGACGTTCTTGCCGCGGGTGTACTGAATGGTGACGAGGATGGGGGCAGAGTACGTGGTGTCCCGCAGGCGGCATTCGTGGGGGGTCACGCTTTTGTCGACGGCATCGGGGTCGGTGCGGTCGGGGAAGCCTACGTGGATGTCGGTGTACTTCAGCCAGAAGCGGGGATCGACATCGGAGGTCACCTTGTTGTTCGCACGGAGGATGTTCTTGATGTCCACGTCGACAAAGTAGTTGAACGAGTCAATGTGCTGCTTCACCAGACCTTTGACTTTGAGAAAGGCAGGAAGCAGCAGCCATTTATCCTGTAAACCGTTCTGCATGAGCCTTCGCAGATAATATGCCTGGCACTCACCTCCACCGCCTTGATGGGATCCGTTAGCCCGAGCCCCTCCATTTCGGAACCTGCAGCTCCCAGCCAGCCTCGTCTTCAGGGTCCATAGGTGAAAGGCGTGGTGAAGATGTGAAGCGAGATGTCCTCCGCGCCGCGGTAAATCTGACTGCACGAATAAGCGCGCGCCGCTAATGGGCGCTCCATCCGACCACGCGGGTAGGCGCCGACGGTCACGGCTTGGCTGGCGAGCGCTCTCGCCGCCTCTGCTGCGGCTCATAATCTACGCGTTGTCTACGCGTACTTGGAATGTCGCGCACGTTAAATTTACGGGGAAAGAGTGAGGATTCGTAAGACACAGTAGGCATTACATAAGCGTGTACAGGACACTATGAGGAACAGTAGAGTACAAATAATATGTGATAAAATCGGTGCAGCCTGTGCTAAGATCTCAATTGTTCCCAAGAAATAGTTTTTGGTTCTACCCTATGGCGGCCACGGCTTCAATCACTTGCGCTTCTTGAACACCCGCTCGTCGACGTCCTTGTCAAAGAGATGACGGTCCACGTATTCGTTCCGCCACACACCCTCTGGGTCCACCTCGTTCAGGACGCGCACAAAGTCGTCGAAGCGAGGGTACAGGGCGCGGAGCTGGGCGGCACGCAGGGGATGTGACTTGGCCCAGTGTGGGCGTCCGCCGTGGCGAGCGAGGATGGCCTCGAAACGGGCAAAGAGTGTCCGGTAAGGGACATTGAGGCCGTAGGGCCTGCGGAACGGCATCAGTTACTACTCTGGTGGGGAAGCAAAAGCACGCACTTGTATTGTATAATTCCTATCCAGGTGGTGCGCTGGCCATAGCTCGGGCTGAGCCAGATATCGTCCGCGTCTGAGAAACGGATCTCGAGTGGGAAGTGGGGCCGCAGACCATGCGGGTCACGGTGTTCCTGCTCGAGCCAGTCGTGCAGCTCGCGAAGACAGGCCTGGGTGTTCTCGTACGGAATAGCCCACTCGGTCGTAAACTGTGGGTACTGAGAAAGGAAGCGCGTCAGCCTATGTGGGCGTGGGAGCGCGACAGGGCGAAAGACAAGGGTGGGAAGCAATCACGGACACGTGAGACGTACCTTGCAGTCGAGGTTGAAGACCTTCCAGCTGTCGTCGACCGTCACCGTCGTCTCGCGGTCGAGCCATGCGCTCAGGCGACATATCCACGGGTTCACGAACGGGAGGTAGATGCCGACAAAAAACAGGAACTGGACGAGGTGGTACCCGACGAGCGAGTGCCACAGGAAGCTCGCCGCGGGGTTCCGGGGCTGCGACGCGTCAGACCGGCATGCCACCGAGGGGGAAAGCACACGCACCTCCTGAGTCCTATTGGCAGAGCTGACGCGCACGACGTCCGCCTGCGGGAACCACCAGAGCCGGACGTGTTCTGCGCTGTTCGCGATCGCATCGATGTCTGCGACGACGCGCCCGAACGGGACGCTCTCCTGGGTCTCCTTGAGACGGAAGGCAGGGCCGACCTCGAGGGTGATGTCGAGCATGAGGCCTGTCGCACCAAGGCCGCACAGGGAGGCGGTGAAGAGCTCGGGGCGCTCGGTGCGGGAGCAGCGGACGATGGTGCCGTCGGCGAGAAGGAGGGTGAGCGCAAGCACGTGTGTCGAGATGACCTTGAAGTGCATGCCGGTGCCGTGTGTCGCGGTGGTGACGACGCCGGCGAGGGTCTGGTCGGAGATGCTGCCGAGGTTGAGCATGGCGAGGCCATGGTCGGCGAGGGCGGCGTGGAGGCGCTGAGGGTCACGCCGGCCTGGGCGACGACATAGCGTTTCTCGGTGTTGATCTGCGTGCGGCGGAGGGGAGGAGGAGGAGCGGGCGAGAGTCAGTGCCTGAGATCCCAGGGGCTGCGATCGCGCACTGGACGGAGATTGCCTGGCGCGCGCTTTGGCTTTGGAGACGCACCTCAATAATCCGGGCGAGGCGTTCCGTCCTGAGCATAAAGCCCGAGGTGCAGGCGAGGTCGCTCGGACTGTGGCCGACGCCGGCGGCACGGAGGGTGCGGCGCTCGCGGCGCGCGAGGGCGAGGACGGCGGCGCACTGCGCGGGGGTCTCTGGCTCGAAGACGGCGAGCGGGGCACACTGGTAGCTGAGGCCCCAGTTGATGAAAGAGGCTTTCGGGTCAGCGGCGGGGACGGTGATGGGTTCGAGAAGACGATAGAGGTCGGGGACGGTCAGGGTCTCGAGGGCGGGATCCGCCATGGCTGGGAGAGGAAGATGGGATGTGCGCCCGAGACGACGCGCTGCTCGCGGTTTTATAGCCTTTTTGCGGGAGTCTGATGCAGCGCGAGAGGCCCGGTGCAGCAGCCGCGGCGCGATGCGAAAATTCGATCGATTGCTCAGCCAGCCACTCCCTCGCTCGCTCGCGCTGCTCGGGAACGGCCGACGAGACGGAAGCATCGGAGGGAGACCCCAAGGCGATCTCCGCCACATGCACAGCGCCCCCCGTCGCCCGCCACACATGGCCAACATCTGTCCTCCTAATCCCTCGGCTTTCTGCGAACGCCCCCTGTCTCGACTCGCACTCCGCGACCAGGTGTAACCATAGCATCATCCAGCATCATCCGACCCCCCATGTGGTGCATCAGCACGCAACCCACCCAGCTCGCGCGGCGCGCCCGTGCGCAATCCTCGCGACTGCGGCCTCCGATGCGATGCAGCCAGCCCCTCCTAGGATGTCCATCCATCTCGCGCGCGCGCCATGCCGGCCCCCGCTTCCGCTGGGTCAACCGCCCAAGCTGTCAGCCTAGTGCAGCCGTCATGTTGACAGCTGCTCTCCCCAACCTTGTCTACCAGCCCCTCGCCGTGATGCCGGGTGCAGTCATAGCCCGTCCCACGCAGCCAATCGCAGCCCGGCGGAACACCCGGAATGTATATCATATTGTCCTGTATAGCCTGATGAGAGCTGAGATGGAGCGGACTTGTCGGAGTGACGATTGTCGAGAACAAGGAGAAGAAAGACCGAACAGCGGGCTTCCCAACCAACGCGCTGTTTCCCACCCAAAAAGAGAACCAAAGCAAGCCATCCACGGTCCGTGTCAGGCACGCTCAAACCCGGAAGTCGAACACAACATGGCCCCAGTCGTTGCCATTCTGGATCAGGATCCCCCGCACCTCGGCGCTGTCCAACTCCAAGCCGAGCTCGAACTCTGTACCGCGAGTCAGAACCTGACCCATGACATGCTTCGAGAGCAACGGCCATACCGGTGTAAAATCCGTTCGCACTGGGCTGCTGCGCGTTCTGCTGGAAGCTCGGCAGGACGCTCAGGTCCACGGTCCAGTCGCACAGCTTCTCCGTCTCGCCCTGGATCATGAGACATGGAAGAGCCCGTTAGCACTCCGAGCTCATCGAGCCGCCCGGAGCACGTACCTCGTCCGTGTAGCGCATGATCCTATCGCTATCCGCGGTGTACAGCGTGGCGACGAACATGCGGTCTGCAGGAGCACGGCGCGTCCGCCCGCCCAGGGCAGAAACAGTGAGATCACGATCGGAATTACGGCTTCGTGGCACACTCACCCTGACCGTTCTGCGAAAATTTGCTTGACAGCGGAGATACGTCAGCCGGCGTCCAACGGCGCCCCTCGCGTTGCTCACTTAAGGAAGTACTTACCAAAACTTGTGCTTCACGCGCTGTCTGTCCGGGCATCAAACCGCAGTCCACTAGCTAGCACGGGAACGCTCACCCTTTCCTGAGGATCGCGCCTTTTGCAACGAGGTACTGCAGCCTGTGATGGACAGCGCCATGAAGCAAGCTAAGGACCACACTAAGCTGTTCTCGTACCTGTTCTCACAGATGGCGACTCCCGCGTCGTTCGTGCGGATGTATGCAGGCCTTTTCAAATGGTCTTCTGGCTCGGCGGGTAGTTTCACCTACAGCGGCGGCGGCGCACGTCAGCTTCTGAGACAGGCAGCGGGCAACGAGCTGGCGCCTGGAGGGCCTGGGAAGGGACAAGTAACAGTAGGAAACAGAGGCGCCAGTACGGCAGCACGAATGGCAGCGGCGCGGAGCCGGTGAGAACGACACGCAGAATGGACGTACCTTCATCATGTAAGACTGTGGCGCGATCACGCTCGAGACTAGCGGGCGACGAGCTAGTCCATACTGTGCGGCGCCCCGCAGCGTCGCGGTGTCGCAGTCTGGGGGACGTGAGATCACGCTAATGCGCGCCCCGAAACGTTCCTGCTCGCCAGCGCGTCTCTCAGTAGCGGTCAGACGGGGACGTATCTGGTGCGTACCTTGACCTTTGAGTACAGATATTGGCTGCCTGACGACAAATGCAATATTAGCCTTTCAGATGTGGCGGTAATACAACTTCCAATGGACAATAGAAGGTGCAAACGATGGTTACAAATGCACGTACCACTGAAGCCTCCGACAAGGAGCATCGCGTTGAGCGGCTGGTCGATCTTCTTCGTTTGCTCGTCAATCAAGTCCAGGACCTAGGTCATACCCAAGTCGATAGTCCATTACAAATCGAGATTTGCCCGTCGAGATCCACCAGTTCGGACACGGCGTCATGAGTGTTGAGATGGAGATCCAGCACAGGAAGGAGACATGTCCAATTCATTTCGTACCCGTGTCCAGTCGGAGTTTGGGGTGCGTCCGGCGCGGTGAGATCGCAAGATGGTTCAGGGCAGCGGCGAGATCGAGACGTCATGGCCACGAAGTCGCACGGACGGGATTGCGTAAGGCGGAGATGGGATCGTGACAAAACCAAACCAGAAGTACATGAGCCCCATACAAACTGTGAATGGGCCGTTGTAACGCACCTGATGAATGACAGGGTCGAATACTTCCCGTCGTAGGAGGACACCCGGGATAGCAAGGTCGCCGTGTATCAGGCCCACGGAAGGATCATGCGGATCCTCGGGATTGAAACACGTGAAGTAGAACATCTTGTCTGATACCAAGGCAAACTGTGTTAACCTCACGTTGGCAGCAATAACACTGCACTTGCCATCGTCTGCTTCTCCATTATACACCATCTTTGTCGTCTCGGAGAAGGTGTGCATGAAGTACGCAAGTGACGCCGCTGCGATAACAGTAAATTTCGAGCTTTCTCTGTCCAGGCGCGACAAAGGCATACCATCAAGATGCGCCGGGTGGTCCGCAAGCAGCGTCCGGACGAGCTCTCGGAAGCGGAGGTCGAGGAAGAGCGAGCCGCAATTGGCACCCGAGCGCGCGCACATCTCGGCGATCTCCAAGCTGGAGAGAAGCCCGATGACCTTGTAGACGGCAAGATCCTGTGCAGGTACGTATATCAACATGCCGCCCGAGTGGGACCTGGACACTAGCCCAGAGGAGCTAAGGGAGATACGTACGACCGTACCGCCACCCGCATCACAGATCATGAAGTTCTGGCTCGGCCGCAGTTTGTGCAGGTCCGTGAGGCTAGCGCAGTGCACCGCGGCGGCCTCGGGCTCGCTGGGCCTCGTCAGCACGGTCATCTATCACACGAGCAGGAGAGCTCGCTCACGTAATGATCCTGAGGCGTTCGCGCCAGGTCGTGTCTCCGGCGCGGGAGGAGTGGACTAGGCCTGCTGCGATGGCTGCGTCGCGCATCATCTGGCACCCACGGGCGTCCCAGGCTGCGGGCACCGTCAGCCAAACGTCAGCCGAATCTGAGCGTGGGTCAGCAAGGTGATGATGAGAATACGGAGACCTTCTGTAACTGACCAAGATCTGCCACCGCGCCAATCTCCCGCGTAATCTGTTGTTTGGCATACTCCCATAGACAGCTCAAGAAGTCGATGATGAGATCCAAAGCGTGCTTTCCAGGCTGTGTCGAAGAGAGTGAACAGATTAGTATGCACACTACCAGAGTCGGGTTTGAGTCATACCGGAAGAGATGGTAGGCGTGGATCAACAGCATGCTCGTCACGCAATGCGTGCGGCTCCAAGAACAGCTTGAACCTGCAGCGGCTGTGAGCTCATCTGAACGTGGACATGGCGATCATAGACATACCATTCACATTTCGTAGCACCAGGTTGCGGGCTGGCAGTCTTGGCTTGCAATCCCCAAGCAGCGACCTGCCCGTACTCGTCATAGAGGAGGCACGTAGGGATCTTCCTGAACGTCTCAAACGATCCAGGCCAATTGAGGATCTGCTGGACCTTGCCGTTTGCTATGCGCGACGATCCATAAGCCTAGAGATATGGGCGTCAATGTCATTCAAACATGAGCTCGTGTTGAAATGTGCCCACCACGCCGGAGAACGTGGTACCTGCAGCGATCGTGTCAGCGCTATAGCATGCTCAACGGCGGATGCACGCACCGAAATCAATAGCAACGGAGAGCTTGCCCTCATCAGCTGGCGGGGGCGAGAAAGCCTGAGGTGGTGAAGACGTTCTCCGTCCAGACACCGTCATCCCATTGCTGGGCGAGTAGGCCGCCGCTGGGTGCGCTAGGGTCGACGTCTGGGCAAACGAGTATGCGCTCTGAGGCGGAGGCGACGGTGACCCAGTCGAAGAGAAGTTCTGTCCAAATGTCGTGCCATTCATAGAAGGGGGCTGCCCAAATTGGCCTGGCTGTCCGAACTGCTGCATAGCGGCAGACTGATCATAGTCGTAGTGCAGCACGGGCTGCGGTGCTGCGAGATTTGGCACCGCTAGGCTCTTCTCCTGCCAGTCAAGCACGCTCTGCGGGCTGGGCTGTTGGTTGACGGGGCCGCCCGTCGTGAATGGAACCGCTCTGTTGCCCTGTTCGGGCGCTGTGTTGTCGACAGGTTCACCACAACAGCCCATGATGCCGCTCGCTGACGGATGGTGGATGTGGAGGAACGGAAGCAAGCTGGGGGGAGCAGGCTACGTTTGCGGGTGCAGGCAGAGGCGAGACAGGCTGTCTATGTTGCTCTGACCAAAGATCCTCGCTTGGCGGGGTCGTGAACACTGCCAAAGGCGTCTACAACGGCGGTGCCTTGCATAGGACACACGCATCACGGCACCTTACCCGTTCAGGCTCGATCCATCACGGGAGGATAATCAAAGATACAACTTGTGTGCTCCGCGGCGTGGTTCGCGACTTCAAGAACGTTGAAAATACCTGCCAAGGCTGTCGACTTTGACAGAGGGGCCGCCAGCGACGCATCTACTCTCAGCACGAAGAGTGGGGTAACACGGAGTGCTTGCTAGGCTCTTCAGAGAAAGGCTGTTTCGGGTGTCGAGCCAGATAAAGGATGCATTGCAGGCATAAGACGGTGTAGAAGTCGATCTCGAGCTGGAGGACGGCAAGTGCTCACGCGAATTCGAAACGAGGAACACGCGCTTGCGGGACGATGCGCGCTTTGACTGCTGATGTAATCTGCGCACGTCGCGCAAGGGTGCACGGCATCGCTTTCAGAGGCACGGTAGTCTGAAGGGCGGTTGACTACACGTACAATGCGTTCATCGTCGCAACGGAAGATTTATACAGTTGGTAAATGCTCTACGGTCAAGTCGTGTTCACGGTACATCAATAATGAATTGCGGTCTCTCTGTGTCTCCCACATCAGTTGTTTCTGTACTTAGCACTCAGGTCCTCAATCAGACCGGTGCTCGACGTGCCGATGTCGACTGCAGATACCATCCTCAGCATACAGTCGGCACTTGCATTTTATAGTACTTCAGCTTGATATCCATCTGGCGTTTTTGATATAGCACTACGTCCCATTCGTGTTTTAGTGACACCGCCGACGTTCGGGCTATCCGGGCCTGATACAGCAAGTTGCTATCGCACATCCTGGCACGGGGCCAACACTCGCCGACAATAATGAAACCTTCCAATTTTTCCGCCTATTGGACATTCACCTTTCCGCTACAGGCCAATTGTCGCAGGGCCCTGGCTTCGGTCTCGGGCACCGTGTCGTGAATCGGGCTCAAGCGCGCGCCATCGACGTCCACTTCAGGAAAGACGCGTCTTTCCTTCGAACCAACATGGCCTCCACCAAGCTTTCGCAGCAGCTGCACCGGATCGCGTCTCAGTGGCCCGTGGACCCTTTCCGCCCACATCTCCAGCTCGGAACTTTTCTGAAAGCACTTGCCGACCACCCTCAACTCACGCCGCAGGCAACCAAAGCCGCGCGTGCCCTACTGGATAACGAGTATGCCCGCAAGGTATGTTGTTCTCTGCGTCCGCGCGCCCATGAGTATGAAATGCTCAAAGCGTGTCTAGTATCCCCTCTCGGACAAGATAATGAAGCCTGCGTCCATGCCCCAATACTACACGCGCCTCGGCGAGGGCTACGAGAAGAGTGCACAGGGCATCGCGAGGCCGTGGTGGAAGGTTTTCTTTGGCATATGGTAATGCCCCTGCTTCCACAAAAAGGTGCGTCCCCACCGCTTCCCCGTGCGGACGACTCCTGGCGTCCTGACTGGTCCTCACGCGTTCGAACAGGACCCCTGCGCCCTTGATTGCGTCCCACAGCCCCCAAGTCGGCTGTATCTTTGCACAATGCCGCCCCTTCTCTCCGACTGCCGGATGAACAGACTGAGAACCACTGAGCCAGTTGCTATATGCCTTCCTGGGAACAAGAACCCGATTGCGCGACTGTCGATATGCCCGTAAAGCCATACCCGCGGTCTGCTGCCTTGCTTCACAACCACCCGGCAATCTCCCCGTATCTTCTTCCTGCAAAACCTGAGTCTCAAGGGGCAAGCTTCGCGGGAGAAGAGGGCTGTGCCAATACAATACTAGTTGCACGTGCCCAAGGCTTCAGATGGGACGTCGTGGGATGCGTATATTGTGATGCAACACATGGAAGTTGGCTAGCCAGTTGTGCGCTATTCCCGGATGCAGATACGGTGAATTCACACCACTGGGTTTCGGCCTTGCGTATCAATCTATACTTGGTCTGAGAATAGACATTTTCAGGCATGTCCTCAGTTGGCCGTTAGCTGACCCCCATGTTAACGTCGAATTCCCAACCTACCGCTCTCCACGCTTCACGAACTAGATGCTAGCTCCGCTGACCACTTCTCTTCACGCGTGAGAGTTTTCGATACTCGTAAATTGTGTTCGAGCCCTTGAGTTCGCCACTGCAAGTCTCCCGAGAAAGGCAAACGGAGGCTTTAGATCCTAACACTGCCAAACAACGGCGCATCAGCGCCTCCATTGTGCGTGGGAACTGATGGCATCGAGATCCCAACTCGAGATTTTACCAAGCGCCCGTGTTCGCTTCACGGTTGCACGTCCCGTCTTTCTATCATCCCCTCCTGGTGTGCTGCCCTTGCGGTCGACATTAGTCCGGTTTAGATATGGGCAAGAAAGCAACAAAGGCGACGCGCAAGTTTGCCGCGAGTGGGCAGCTGAAGAAGACGATCCAGCAGCGCCGTAAAGTCCAGGACTTCAAGCGCAAGGCCGAGCGCCGCAAGGCGGGCAGGAAGGGCAAGGAGCGCGAGGATGCAGCGCCCGCTGAAGGCGAGGAGGAAGATGAGGTTGAGGAGGCCAGCGGAAAGTACGTCCGCCTTCTCAGGATCGCGAGATATATGCGCTAATTAAGGGGGGCCTATAGGTTCGGGGGCATGAGTGTAGACGACTTCCTGGGCGGGGGCTTCATGGAGGGCGATGAAGACGACGAGGTATTTCTCATCACGCCTTTTGTTAATTCGCTGAACTGACCTGCAGCTCAGGATATGCCCTCCGCCGCAGAAAGCGATGAGGAGGACGAGGACGAAGATGAAGAGGACGTAGATGACGACCAGTCTTTCGCTTCCGTCGACGACCTCGACGGTATGTAGTGCACATTATGACCACCCACATGCGGTACTTATAGTGTTGCTTGTAGATGACGATGAAGGTGCCGCACACTTGCACGAACTCAGCAAGCTTGCTGAGAAGGACCCTGAGTTCTACAAGTACCTGCAGGAGAATGATAAGGAACTGCTGGACTTCGACCCAGATGCCATGGAGGCTGACGAAGATGAGGATGAAGAGGCGGACGGCGGAGAGAGCGACGATAACGAGATGGTCAGCGTGCCGGTGCTCACGAAGAACATCCTGCAAAAGTGGCAAAAGGCGATTCTCGAGGTACGTCTTGGTGCTGTCATCAGCGAAATAGAAACTTATGCGCGACTAGCAACGGTCATTACGTGCCCTGAGGAAACTGCTCATCGCATTCCGGTCGGCGGTGCACATGAACGAGGAGGACCAAGTCCTTGCATGGACCATAGAAGACGCGACCGTGTACAACAAGCTGGTCACCACCGCATTCAAGTACACTCCGGTGGTGCTCACACACCATTGCCCCCACAAGACTCTCCCTGATGGCCGATTGTACGTATACATACGACGGTCGTACTCGTAAGTACCTAACTGACGCTTTGCTACATAGCAAGGGCCCAACACAGAATCACAAGTGGAAGACGCTGCAAAAGCTCATCTTGTCGTACTTCCATAACGTTATGCATCTCTTGTCACAGCTTACGGATAACGACCTTCTCGTCATGGCTCTTACCGAGACAGCGAAGCTTGTACCGTACGTGACTAGTAGCCGCAAGGCTGTCAAGGTCTACCTAAAGGTGGGAGCGCCGCAGGCCAGGGTTTATGATGTATGCTGACTTGGCCAGACCTGCCTTGATCTCTGGTCCTCAGCAGAGGACAAGGTTAGGATTGCTGCGTTCTTGTCAGTACGGAAGCTCGCTTCCTCCACCGACACATCGCTTCTCGACATTGCTCTGAAGGTTTGCTCACGTTCGACTTGTCTATGCACATCGCTAACGTTGTGTTGATGGATAGAACACTTACCTCACCCTTGTCCGCGCCTGCAAGCAGACCAGCGCACATTCGCTGCCCTCGATTAACCTGATGAAGAACTCGGCTTCCGAGCTCTATACGATCGACCATGCGACCGCATACCAACATGCCTTTGGCTACATCCGTCAGCTTGCGATTCTGCTTCGAAACAGCATGAAGACGAAGAGCAAGGAATCGTACAAGCAGGTGTACAATTGGCAATACGTTCACTGCGTCGACTTTTGGGCGATCGTCCTCGCGCGGGCGTGTGACCGTCAGATTGAAGCAGAGCGCGGTAGCGAAAGCGAGCTGCGGCCGTTGATCTACCCATTGGTCCAGGTATCGCTCGGTGCTATCAAGTGAGTCGTTCATCACTTCTGTGTACGCATATACTCACCCGCATCGCATACAAGACTCATTCCCAACGCCCGTTCATATCCATACCACCTCCATCTCTCCCGCTCACTCCTCCACCTGTCGCAACATACGCATACATACGTCCCGTTGGCACCGACACTGATGCCCATGATCGTGACGCCCTTGACTGGTTCTTTTGGCAAGGGCGGCTCATTACGCCCGCTCGACTTCGAGACGACGTTACGCGCACCGCATCAGTACTTGAAGACACGCGTGTACGGCGAGGGCGTGGTTGACGAAGCGTGCTTCGTCCTCGCCGAGTACCTCGCGAGCGCACCGGTGCACGCGAGCGTTGCGTTCCCCGAGGTCACCGTGCCCATCCTGGCCGCACTGCGTCACGCCGTCAAGGCTTCGCAGAAGTCTGCCGGTAAAGACAAGAAGAGCCGGGGAAAGGGCAAGGAGACCGCTACGGTGAAGACACTCGTCGAGCGTGTCGAGGAGAGCGCGAAGTGGGTAGAAGACCGTCGCCGCGGCGTGTCGTTCGCACCAGGAAAGCTGGATGCAGTGCATCGCTGGGAGAGCAGCGTCAAGGTCGAGGAGACTCCGCTCGGCAAGTTCGTGCGCATACAGAGGAAGGCGAGGGAGAAGAGGCGCAAGCTCATGGAGAAGGTACGTTCTGTTACTCCCTGCGGGGCTTGTTTACATGAAGCTAACAACCAACCCATAGGCACGCGAAGGCGAGGGCGAGGTCCTGGATGAGGATTAGAGCCGCACAAAAGACTGTTTCAGTCAGCTCCTTGAGGGATTTCCCTCGATGCGTGTATTTATCATTTATAGCTCTTTGTGGAGTACCTGAGTCATTTCTTCTGTTCGATGTTATCGGCAGAAAGTGGTGTGGCGTTGCTTGAAGCGTTACGACTTTGCTGCCCTTTGACCACGAAATACTTCTAGTCTCGGCGTGGGCATTGAGCAGTTTCATGCCACCATATATTTCCCTTGCGCCCACTATCCAATGTCGCATTTCGTGCAGCCAGCTCATTTGCAGGTGCTGTGATATCATTACGCGATATCCTGTGAGGTTTGCCATGCAATGACTCGACATCACCGGTGGGATGCGACTACTACTAACAACGTATAAGGCTTACCTGGTAAACAGCTGCATATCTGAAATGTCATGCATGAGTGCGCGACTTTATAGGCTACACCACGCGTGCACACTGTTGGAGAAGCTGGCAAGATGACTGCAATGGCGGCAAATCATATGGGTAGGAATAGACCATGAGCGGAAGCTTTCACGGCTCAGTGGTCTAGTAGTATGATTCCTGCTTCGGGTTGTTCAAACCCCGGCTGTTACAGTCGGAACTTGCAGGAGGTCCCGGGTTCAATTCCCGGCTGAGCCCTTTTTGTTTTTCCAGACGATCTGTGTGCTGAAAACTGATTTCTCCCTTTCTCTCTTTGGGTCTTTCTTTGCTTCATCCTCGTAATAATACATCTGGCATGAAGTCGAAAGTCCTGCTCACACTCTGAGGGCCGCATTTTTTGATCCAAGACTGCAAAAGCACGTCTCCTACAAATGGCCAACAGCCCCGGGATTCAGCTTTCGAAGTGGCACATCACGCATATACCAGTTGCCAGCTGACTTGCGCTCCGCAGCATCATCATGTGGGTGAAGACACTGAACTATCGTTCGTTGTGTGTACATTATTGCTCATGCTCCCGAAACGCGCTAGAATAAACCCTCCTGAGGATCCTCGCTCATGCGCGAGAGTACATCGTAATGTCCCGGCCTGTGCCGCCACATGGAGTCAGCCATCACCAGTCTGTACGTCGATTATCTATTCGTACCTGTAAAGAAGCGACACAGGCTCGAGCTGCTCGCCTTCTCCGTTGTCAAAGTTTACAAAGTTAACCGGACTTGTGTCTGCGTCCGCCGCGGTGCCTTTGCCGTGCTCGTGCCCGTCAAGGTACGCGACCCGGACGTTCACCTTGAGCGCGGTCGTGAGCGCAGTTATCTGGACGTGGTCTGCCGCGACATCAGTGCTCCCTGTAACATGATTCACGTCGAGCCCCGGCTCTCACCAGCCTCCTTGCCCATGCATTCGACAAAGTGGTTACAAAAGTCGGCCGGGTCCATGGGCTCGTCCGCGTAAGGTACGTCCGGGTTGTACAGATACGGCGCGTAGCTGAACGGGTCGGACTTGATCTGCGCAGAAGTAACGTATCGCATGTACATCATGATCGAGTTCGATACTGAGTCACCGCTAAGCTCGACTGCGTGTCGTGCTCGAAAGACTCAAGAACTCACTCGGCGTGTCGTTGAACGCGTCAAGCAGGCCGCGCTGCGTCAACTTTGGCGCGTCCGGCTGCGCATTGACGATGCGCTTCAGCGTGTGCACGAGCGTGTCGTAGAAGTCTTCGTACACGAGCGCCTCGTATCCAACGTTCTGCAGCAGCTGGACGCTGCGCTCGAGCATCGCGAGCGTGTCCTCGACCAGTGTCGCCTGGAAAGGCTCCGGAGCCTTCAGCAGGCGCTCAATGTATGCAAAAGCAAAAGCTACAAGGGACCGAAAGGTCAATGCGGGTAGAGATCAAGCCGGTCTGCTCATACCGCGATAAAAACAATCGCCTGCAGCAGAGGACGTGATATCAGCGACATGCAGAAACGAAGAGCTTGAGGCGCAAATTACCGTCTCCACGCGTGCGACGGACGCCAAGGTATCCTTGCTGCACCAGCCAATTGATTTGCTTCACAAAGGTCTGGTTGCCTCGAATATACTCCTCCCGCAAGTCAGCTAGCTTCGTGAGCATGCCCATCAATGGGATCTCAGGGGGTTGCTCAGCGTCCTGCATCGCGGCCTAACGAATGTTAGACGGCGTGATCACCAACAGGACCGCGCCGTACCTGGTTCATCTCGAAGAGCTCCGCTGGTGGCAGGGTAGAAAGCTCTGCGGGAGCTTCTCAATGACTGCGTGTCTTGTTCTATCCAACGCATACGCACCTGAATCCGGAGCGAGCATGCTATATCTAGGGAGGCCTGGCCATGCATGCTAAGCACAGGGCGCCCACAGATCGCGAAATACTCACTCTCTGACGGCGGCGCCCGTGAGGCCTCGTCGCCAATGTCGGGCAAGTCTCCAGCTTTCATCTTTGCTGCGTCGACTGTTGGCACAGCGTCCACACAACGGGAGCAGAACAACTTACGCGGTGGTGGTGGTGGCGATACTGACCTGTCTTGATGCATGCTTGGGCGCGCAGTGACGTCTATGAGCCTTCTCCGGGTGATCGATTACACTGCGTTCAAGCTCGTGCAGGTCCTCGGGGCTCAAAGACAAGGACAGCACAAGAATACAGACAAGGTCAGGATCTTTAAATAAGCATCCCTCTCATCATGCCTCGTGTTTGCCCTGTATGCTGTGTTCTCTACTAGGATGCCAACAAAGCACCCTGTTAGACTGCCATCATTATTGACAGAGTATGTATATGCTCAACTCTTCTAACAAGGCACTATAGCCAAGTGGTTACGGCGGTTGATTCGAATCTGTTCGAATATCAACTCCTCTTCGAGGGCGCAGGTTCGAATCCTGCTAGTGTCGGCGCTTTTTTGCTTTTTCTTTACCTTTCCTCAGACATTTGACGTATGCATACTATGCATATCCATGTCCGCTTCAAAGTTCATGGACTGGATAAACATTCGTAGAGTACACAGGATTAGTCAATTAAGGCAGGCTCGAATCTATACATTCCAAACTCTGTATGCAAGTTCGTGGTCTCACGCCGGAGGAGCCTGGGGCTCATCATGCGGCTGATCATACGGCCCATTGCCCTTGTAGATGTACGCGTCCTCCGTGGGTGGGTTCGCCTTGAAGAGACGGCCCAGACGTTCGTCTGATAGAACAAGTCAGCTCTGGAAGCGCGACCGAACCAAAACAAGAGCGCTGCATACAGATGGGGTCCGAGTCAATGTGCTCAAAGTGCTTGAGCTCCCACTTGGTGCCAGCCGCGAGCTCGTCCTTTCTCCTCTGCCTCTGCTCGTTCTGCACAGCCAACCCTGCATCAGTGCCTTGATTCACAACCGTCTGACAAGATGGCGTACCTCGATCTTGCTCTTCTCGCGGCTAGCAGTCTCAAAGTCGCCCTCGCGAATACCCTTGGCGACGTAGCGCCAGAGCTTGCGGCTCTCCCAGTCGTCCATCTCCTCAATGGACGCGGTGGTAACCTCCTCCTTGGGGCCCTGGACGTCGTGGAAGGTCTCGCCCGTCTTGAGGTCCTTGCTCGTCGTGTGCCAGAGGCCCTCGAATGTCCGGTGTGCGTTGTTCGACCCTGGCGGAGTCAGGACCGCCTTGAACTGGTGAGACTTGCCGCCAAAGTAGCCTTTGCCCTTGTACTCGATCTGTACCGCGCGTTCGTGAGCACCGCTGGCGTACATCAGGCTACACGTGACGAACCGTAGACAACCAGCCGGTAGAGCTCTGGATGTACGAAGTCTCGGTAAGCTCAATGTATGGCGAGCCGTACCAGAGACCGTCGATACGTAGGCGAGGCAGAGTGATCAGGAACTCTTCCTTACCACCGGCAGGGAGGTCGACAGTAAGGATCGCATGGCCGATCTGCTTTACAATGATGCTTCCGCCTGCAGAGAAGCGTCAGACGCTGCGTCTCCGCTATGGCATAGCTGCCTACCAGAGAAGCTTGTCTTCTGCGCGCTGTGGCCCTGAAGCGCAAGGCCCTTGCTGGGGTTGCTGATGTAGTACGCCGTGATAGGCGGGTGGTGGGAGACCTGCTCCACAACAAGGTTGGTTCTCCCGCGGCCGTTAATGTCAGGCCAGTAGCCATAGAAGAGTCTGAAAGCGGTCGTCAGCGGGGATGGTTCAGCGCGGCGTCTGGGAGCACTCACTCTCCAAGGACGGGATTCAGCGGCCTGGCATGACGCAAGGCACAGTCAGCGGTCATACTTCGGCGGTCAGTGGACACCGGACGTACTTCTTCTCCGACCCGAGCTTCTCGTTTCGCGATGTGTACTGGCCCTTCAATGTGCTCTACAGGGTGTGGTCAGCGAGTGAAGCTTTGCGCAGACATGAAACAACACACAATGAACCATCTAAGAACAGCAACCGAGCGGTCCTCATCGGTCTTTGCATCGGCAATCGCAGCAAAGAGCTCCGGGCGCTCGCACCAGTATGCTGCCGGGTGTTAATTTCGCGGTCAGATGCACCCACACGCGCATATATGGGAGTGTAGACGCACCTGGGAATTCAGTGAGCGAGATGGGCGAGAGAATGAATGGTGGCGCCGTGAGCGATGAGAGATCGCCCGAGACGGAGGCAATCCTGACGTGCGCGAGCAGGACGGTGAGCACAACCATCCATTGCAGTATAGGCTCTCAGGCACGTACGACTTCAAGAACGAGGCCCAGCTGCTCTTCTGGGCGGCAGGGACAGCCTTTGTGCGTTTCGTCGTGGATGGCATCGTCAGAGTGGGACGGGAGGGCGGGGTCGCCGTCAGCGTGCGGACCAGGGTCAAGCACGGATCCGGTACGCACCTCGCCGACTTCGGTAGGAGTGTCCGTCATGCTGTCTACGCGCCGTGTGGTGGGGTGGTCGGTGTGCGGGTGTAGGGAGGGCTGCGATTATGTGGATATCAACGAGAGGCGGGTGCAGGCTGTACGGAGCTGTATATGTATGGCGCGGACGATGGGAAGGGTAGGCGGGTTGTGTGCGCGAAGAAAGACAGAGCGAGGTGGGAGAGAACAAGAGCCAGCACCAGCCAGCACCGCAACGGCGCGCTCGGGCGTCTGCGCGATCATGACGACAACCACGTCCGAAACCGAAACCAGGGCCGAGCGTAGCCACATATATTCCTCAACGTTTGCCAGCCCCTGCGCAGCAGCCAAGACATCCGGCCATCCAGTCTGCGACACACACAGAATAGAAAAAGAATAAATATTACGAGGAATTCCGTCGTGATCGTCGTCTAGTATTACAGGGCATGCTCCGGCCAGACAGTCGCCCGGGAGCACCAGGAGTACTAATACTTGAGCGGACAGATAGCGAAGAAGACGAGGGAGATGACGAGGAAACTACACACAGAGAAAAAGAGGTCCACATGGCTTTCAGTACAGGTTATCGATTATCCCGAGGCAGAGGAACGGTCAAGAAGAGTACGGACTCCCAAGGCGAGGTGACAACAGTAAAGGTGGCGCGAGAGGTGAGTGGATTACTCATCATCATCATCGTCGCCGTCGCCGCTGCCGCTATCGGCCTTCTTGTTCTGTACGAACCAAGATTAGACGAGACAACTGCGCAAATATCGGGCGGACATACGTCGTAATCCTTCTTTTGCTGCTCGGCGCGCTCCTTGTCTCGTGCAGCCTGTTCAATGTATGGCTAGACAACCCGTTAACTTTAGCAGTGCATATAACGCTCCACTTGACCCACCTTCTTTTCCTCGTCGTCGAGTTCCTTCCACTTCGTACCCAGCAGCTTGCCGATCTCGCCTGAAAAAACATGTTGGTTTCCGTATGCGCTGCAGACGGCCACAGACGACATACCAAAGCTGGCATCAGGGTTCTCCGCCTTCACACGCTCCCGCCAGTCCTGGCTGAAAAACATGTACGCCGACAACGCTCGCTTCGGCGCATTTTTGTCCTTCTTAGCCTTGGCACGGGGGGCCTTCTCCTTGTCGGCAGCAGCCTTGCGCTACAGGAAGTGTCAGTCTAATGCACACATAGCCGGATCTAGCAGCATAGAAAAGTGAAACATGGGCACTAGATCCGGCGAACAACACGTCGAGCCCAACGTCTAGCAGCCCGCCACAACTACGCCGCTGGTGGCACAGGGTTTGACCCGGGGAGCATAGGGTTCGACTTCAACACCACCCGCGCTTATCGGCGAATCCAGGGGGAAGCGGTCGTAATCGATGTTGGACGACAAGCGCAGGGGCCACGAAGGCCTCGAGGGGTGCGAACGAGACGCTGTTCACCCCTAGAGGGGGCCCCGAGACTCGACAGGACGAAAAGAGGCCTGTGAGGGCGCATACACTCACCTTGCTGGTCTTGGTAGCTTCCTTCGGCATCTGCGACGACGAAGACGGGGTCAGAACAGCATTCAACACGTCGTAGAACTCGCGCAGCGACAGGGAGGAGACGGGAAACGCGTCCGACACGACCCCCGTCGGACGCGTCTAGGCGCGTCTGCCCCGCACGCGCCCAACACTGTGCGGGGCGCGGTGGGCAACGACGACGGAGGCGGCGGGGCCGCCCCTATTGCGCGAAGAAAAGGCTCACACACCTCTAACGAATATACGAACTGGTCTGTGTCGAGGGACGAGCGGGGGAGAGACGAGAAATGGAGGAGTGGGCGAGGGGCAGGCTGGCAGAGGCAAGGCTTTGGCTGGCAGTGGGCTCGCACTGAGAGGGCAACGGCTGTTGGGCGCGGCTTTTGCTGGCTGGTGAGAATCCCCCTCCCGTCAACTGCTGACGTAATCAGGCGCCGCATCACGTGCAACTGCCCCCGCGCACGGGCCCCCTCCTCCCGCCGCCCAATATCAATGGCGAGCCGCAGATCTTCCCAGCTCTCGTTTGAGATGCGGCTCTAACATCCTTTCATCTCCGAGACTCGGTGAAATCCCGTCTTGCCCAAGTAAGCGGCCTGAGGAGCACCGCTGCAGCCAGCTCAGCTCGATAACGGGCACGACCGGAGAAATACCATGCGTACTGGTGTCCGCCGGTTTATGGCCACGGTGCCAATTACCACTGCAGCGGTTGCGCGCAGCACGAGATGTTCTTATCCTGGTCCCATGGGCAGCCGTCTGACCAGGGTCAGCCTTGAAAAGGCAGCATGGAGTGTCGCGCGACGACGGCCAGTCGTTGGCTCTGTCAGGGACGGAGAACATCGTGGTCTGCAGCAGGTCGCTGGTGCGCAGAACGTGTTCGGACTTCGGGCGCCGACCCGGAGTGTCCCATCCGCAACGGCTGGTACGCCAAGCGGCCTCTACTAGTTTACAGATCCGACTCTGATTCCCCATATGACACCGAATGCACCATGTTTGGCCAACAGCGGACAACCATGCACGGTTCACGCAGCGGTGTTCTCAGGGCTGCCTATAGTGGGTATATCATTGTGGAGGATATCCAATACTCGCGGTACAGCAATCAACTAGGCAGGCATGTAAACCCAAGGGCACCGAGTCGCTGCAGCACATCGGCTTGTATATCCCCGCTCGCATCGAGCTTGAGGGTAGGATTCAGGACGCTAACGCTAGCATAGCACCCTGCATCGACGACATCGCCTTCCTGAGGCAACTTCCCGCCATTATTACAGACTTTGACGTCGTCCTTGAACAGGGTCGGGAATGCCCGCGTCAGGACCCACTGCACGGTTTGCTCGGTACAAGATTCGGACGTGGCGGGAAAGTTCACGTTGAGCACTGTGTTGGCAGGAAGCAGCTGCGGAGACGCGGGAGGCTGGCTGAACAGCGCTGCTAGGAACTTCGTCGTCATCTGCGCGTAGGTCTCTGCGCTCTGCACTGTGGGCGACGTTGGAGCAGTCACCAAGTTTGTCCAGGCCTCCTGCGCTGTGCTACCGTCCGCGCCAGAGAAGGCAATGGCTGGCACACCCATCTGGACGGCCTTGCTTGCGGCCCCGCTAAAGCGAGCATCAGCACTCCGCTTGACAAAGGCGTTCAAACCACTCACACAGTGCCTGATACGAACACAGCAAGCCCTGTGTTGGACCCAACGTTAGGACCGCTGACAACGAGGTCTGGAGGACCGGCGAAGAATTGCGGCGCCACGGTATTGATGCCATATTCAGCAGAGTCGGCCCTGTAGCAAGTCAGCCAGGTATACGGACAGTAGATGCAGAACTACTTACGGGAAGGCGTTGATCCAATTCAACCGAGCTGCGAGATATGTACGTTCAGATGACAACCCTACTAAACCTGCCATGACACTCACGATCGCTCGCATTGAACCCAGTAGATCCCGAGTTCGCCGGGCAAGAGTCAAACTCACAAGGATCCGAGCGGGGCAGTGCAGGAATCTGCAGCTCACCACGGCCGGACTGGTTCTCTGCAGGAGCGGAGAGAATCACCTACGGTGCCCAACGTCAGCCGCTACCGCCAACCCCGAGAGCAACCATGTGTAACTTACATCGTAGCCAACAGCTTTCAGCGCTGCATATTCGGCGCGGATTTGTGCTACCGCCCAGCCGTCGTCGTTCGAAATGAGGATTTTCTGTGCAGCAGCAGCAGCGGTGAGCAGGAAGAGCGTAGAGAGGATGCGGGGCGCCATCGCGCGCGTCGTCAGGTTGGCAGCGGGCTCTCGCTGTCCCCGACTCGCCCGTGCGCACCGACCATTATATATTCGCAGGTGACGTGAACAGAAGCAGGCACGCACATCTGATCTCGCGGGGGCCTGCAGTACGTATTGTTGTGCAACCACGCTTGCCGCGAGCGCGCCGCCCAGGGACGCCCCGAGAATAGCAGCGGCTCCGCGCATAGGTGCCAGCGAGCCTTGTGTGCGCCGTCAGCCGCGCCTTGTGGTGCGTAGGTGCAGAAGGGAGCGTACCTTGTGCAAAGTGCGGCCTGCGTGGGCCCAGCGGAAGTTGACGATGTTGGCTCCGCGCAAGAAATGTCCGCTTATGGCAGCTAGTGCCTCTCGACCCGGTAGAAGCAACCGCGACGCTCCGCAACCCCGCGTGCACCATACTGTAAAACTCATCAAAGCATAGTAGTAGGCAGTGAAAACGAAGGAATCACTAATGTAGTGTGATAAAAGTGGGATAATGCGTAGCGTTTTGCCCAATTCTTGAATGCCATACAGCCTGGATAAACGCCAGACATCACATCACAGACCCACTAGAGGCAGTGAATAGGTTGCTGCCACCGGCATAAGTCGCAAAAAACTATCACACCTGACGGGGATTGAAGCCCTGGTGAACTGCATTTCCAAATGCTACGTTAGTTCTGCACTGCCACAGCTCATCGGCAGCAGTGAACCTGCCTGCAAATTTGTTTGTCTATGTGTCAACGCGAGTTCTTCCTCTTGATCAGTCTTTGAAAGATGATTTCAAAACATGGCTGTGTGATGACTGTACCACAAAAACAGACCATCTAATTGTACCCTCTAATACAGACATTATACGTTGTAGTACGCGAAAGCCGGTGAGCCTGGCTCTGCACCTTCGATCATAGCGGGGGAGAAGCCCTTCTCCTTGGCCTCGTCGACGAGGAAAACTTCAGCATCCACGAGGTTCAGGGACTTCTTGAAGTATGGAAGGACCTCGCGCAGGACCTCGACCTCGGAGAAAGGCAGCGTCCGGTTGAAGGCAGTCTCCGCACCGAACTCGGCCATGCGTTTCTGCAGCGGGGACGGTGAGCATGGGTCGACAGCAGAAGCAAACGCAGAACTTACCTTGAACGCCTGCACGAACGGCATCGCACGCTTGTCCTTGATGAGGCCACGCTCGGTGAGCAGCGCGCGCACCTTGGCATCGTCGACCTTGTCGCGCTCCGCGTCGTACGCGTCCTTGATGATCTGCACGCACGTGTTCTGCCACTCGGGGAAGCTTGTCGCGACGAAAATGCGCACACTCCTCGGCTTCTTCGGGTCATAAGACGCGGCCTGCCCGCCCTTGCCCTTGCTCATCTTCTTCAGGATCGTCAGCTCCGCGTCGCGCATGTTCTTCACGGTGCCGCGCACGTACGCGCCCGCGTCGAGGATCGTCTTGTCAGGCGTCGCGGACGGCGTCGGCCAGCGTGCGTTCTGCACCGTCGTCGGCTCCTTGAGCACCTCCGTCCAGATGTGCTCCGAGAAGTGCGGCGCGATGGGCAGATGGTGAGCGCTGAGACGCGGATCCAGTACTGCACGAGGTCGGCATGCATGCCAACGTCGCCCGTGACCTCACGGTACCAGTCCCGGGCAGACTGCAGCTCGTAGAAGCCGTACTTGAGCGCGTCCTTGTAGTTGGTCGCCTGGTAGTGGCCGTACGTCACGTTGATGAGCTCGTTCACCTCGTTCTCGAACACGCGGTCGTGGAAGTTACGCTCGCCCGTGCGCAGGGAGGAAAGGTTCTGGATCATCTCCTCGCACCAGGTGATGAGAGTGTGCAGGCGGAGGATGTTCGCGTTCGCGGACTTCTCGTCGAAGTTGGCGTCCTCGATACCATCGCCAGCATCGGCCAACGCAAGACGCATGGCGCCCGCGCCGAACTTCTCGATGCCCTGGCGCATGGTGAGAGTGTTGCCCTTGCTCTTCGACATCTTCTGGCCGTTCAACATCAAGTGGCCGTTCGTGCGCATGCTCAACGGCCACTTGTCCTCGGGGAAGAGAGCAGCGTGGTTGTAGACGCAGAACGTCAAGTGGTTCGGGATGAGGTCCTTGCCAGAAGAGCGGATATCGAACGGATAGAAGTAGTCGAACTCGCGCTTCATGGTGTCGACGTGCTCCTTCGGGATGGTAGAGTCTGCTGGCCAAGGGCCGTCACGGAAGATGTATTCCCAGATCTCGTCGGTCATCTGCTCGGGCTTGATGGGCAAGAGACCAGGCTTGCTTCCGTCGATGGAGCCTAGAAGCTAGTATAAGGACAGTGGCGACAGAGTCGGCTATGGTACCTACCGTGAAGGAAGTGCGCGACGGTGTAGTACGCCATGTAGATCGTGGAGTCAGACAAACTCTCAACCAGGAATTGTGGGTCCCATGGCAGCTTGGAGCCGAGGCCATAGGTACGAGCGCACGCCCACTTGTTCAACCAGTTCAGCACACTCTCGAAACCGTTCCGCGTCTCAGCGTTGTACGTCTCCATCTTGGCAACCAGCCTGCAAAGCATTTGTCAGCAAACGTGCAGGCGCACTCCGATCAAAGCGGAAACCTACTTCTCAGCCTGGGCCTTCCAGGAGGGCTCACCGTAGTCCAAGTACCACTGATCCATCAGGGCGACAACGCACTCGTCACCGCTGCGGGAGATGACGAGGCCCTCGGGCTCCGCATAGGCGATGGCGAGGTTCTGCGCGATCATGCTCTCGCGGACCTTCGCCTTCGCCTCCTGCACAGGCTCGCCCTTGAACTCGCCTACAAGCATGGTGCCGTTGTAGAAGCCCTCCTTATACGCGATTTCCTTCGCCTCGGCAAGGGGCTTCGCGTCCTTCGGGGAGTTGATCTTCAGCTTCTTGACCAGGGCAGGGGCAGTCATGTCACCGTACGTAGGTGTCGAGATGACTGGGACGGGGTCAATCGCAGCCCAAGACGGGTCGATCTTGTAGTACTCGGCCTTCTTGCGGAGGTCCATGAGGGTGGCGTAATCATCAGGGGAGTCGGAGGGGACGGATGTGACGACACCAGTACCCTTGGTGGCCAAAACAGTCTCCATAGGGAGCACATAGACCTCAGGGTGGATAGCCAACGGTGCGTGGATCTTGGTGCCGATAAGCTTCGATCCGTCGATCTCCAGGAGCTGGTGAACCTGACCGCGCGTGGCGAAGGTGCCCTGGAATGCCATGTTGCGGGCAGCGCGGGTGGTGCAGATAAATGCCTCTGTGTCGTTGACCGCGAACACACCGTACTTGAGAGTTGGGCTCACGAAGCAATTTGTCTGGCCGTACATGGTCTCTGGACGGAGGGTGGCAGCGACTAGGAAGACCTTACGACCGCCAACCTTGCCCTCGATCTCCGCCTTGGCCGCGTCGCTCCACTGCACGACAGCCATTTTGATGCCAGTGTACTCCTGGGGGCCAAGGCCTCACCCTCAGAACGGTCGTGGTCCATACATGGCTGGCCGTCCTTTGGCGAATAGATCGTATAGCGCTCACCGAACTTGATCTTGCCCAAGCTGTAGAGCTTGTTGGTCTGCCAGCGGACGAAGGCGTCGTAGTACGGATTCTTGTCTGTTGTGAGGAAGGAGCGCCGCCAGTCGATGCGAGAACCGAACGCGGCGTGGTCGTCCATGCAGATCGGCGGGAAGTAATCGAGCCAGTAGTAGGGATCGGCAAACTTCTTGATCTCGGACCGAGGCACACCAATGGACTCCATAATCTGGAACTGGTACTGAAGGCCAGTCGCCTTCGCTGCGACCTTGCCCTTCTTCGCCTTGTCAGCACGGTGAGGACTTGGGTCATCTTCAGTCGTCGTCGGAGCGGATGAGGATGCGGGTTCACCGCCTCCTCCTCAGGCTGGAACTTCTCGAAGTCGGGTCCGAACATCTCCATCTCGCGAACAATCTTGTCTGCAGCAGCCTGAGCAAATATGAGAACAAGGCATTGGCACGCCACAGAGAACGCACCTTGATTGGCATGCCCGTGCAATGGAATCCGTGAGGGAACAAGACGCGCTTGCCGAGCATGCGTTGGAAGCCCGCAGCGAACTCAATTTTTGAGATGGTGAAGGCATGGCCCAAGTGCAGGGAGCCGTTCATGTACGGGTAGGGGAAGTTTCCGAACCACTTGGGGTACTTTTCGCGCACTTCGGTAGCGGACAAGCCCTCCATCTCCTCGCGAGTCGGCGCGTTAACTTCGAAGATACGTTCTTTCGCCCATCGCTCCTGGTATTTTGTTTCGAGGCTTTTCAAGAAGTCACGCTTGCCGGTCTGGAGGAGTGTGAGCGGAGCAACTACTGCCAAAGCGTCAGACGCACCTGGGCAAGCTCAATGGGACCTGTCGAGGCAGCCATCTTGGATCGGAAACGTATAGTACAACTCGTGCGCAGACGAGGTAGATGGAGGTTTCTCCGAAGAGCGAAAATGATGACTGGCCGGCGGGATAGGCGTTATATACGCATGCAATCGATGTCCAGTGCAGGCCGAGTCAGCAGTCCGCGTCCAACAAATAAATTACAGTTTCGCGCTGCACCAGGTTGGAAGTATTTATTACTAAAGATGTACATATTGGGATATATTGCCACACAAACTCATCACTTTGATACTGGAACTGCCATATTTGGAGGATATCCGCGTCCCAGTCTGCTAAATCTCTACTGCCACCTTGTCTAACACATACCACCTAGAGAGAACCCTTCTTGTGAGTTATCTCCTGAACGCTGCGCAGCATGCGTCTGTAATGGTTGATTTGCCGGCAAATTGCAGCCTTGAGAAGACTGCGGCGTGTGCGATGCGCAAACAAGCTTGGCTGACTGCTCGACGCTATACGACAGCTGCGAGCAGTGACTCATGCTTGTCATTTCAAACGCCTGTTGCCGTGTATACAGCCAGACTGACATTGGGATAAGTCGTAGGTCGGAAGTTTTGGGCAAACGTCTGTCCATCTCTGCTAGGTAGGCCAGTTCTTCAGTCGTGTATGAGACGCGGCGTCTACAGTCTCTTGCAGCGAAAGAACATGGCCAAGGTGCAACACTACGACAAGTGCTCAAAGGATGACCTCATCTCCCGCATAATTGAGCTAGAAGGGTCCTTGAAAGAGACCAGAACCAAACTCAAAGCCGCTCAAGGCAAGAGTGCATTCTTAATTCCCCGCCCAAGGGCGACCAGAAAGCGTTCAACTTCGCTGCGCACCCCACTCGTAAAATCGCCTTGAAGTTCACCTACGACGGTAGCTTCTACAATGGCCTCGAGTTCCAACGAGATCCGACCCCGCTACCCACAGTAGAAGAAGTTCTATGGGGAGCTCTCGTGCACACTCGACTCGTGGATCCCGACGTCGGCATGGAAGGCGTAGGCTGGGAGAAATGCGGACGCACGGACCGGGGAGTCAGTGCAGCTGGCCAAGTGGTGAGCTTTCGGATTCGAAGCGCGTTGAAGGGTCTCAAAGCCGCCGAGTCGACACAACCGAAACAACCTACCCCCTCGACCGATCTCAGCGAGAGTATCGCAGCGGATCAGCTCGTGAACGATGACAACGATGAGCTAGAACTTGACGACGCCTTCGGAGCTCTCAGTACCTGGGACGAACCACCCAGTAATACCGTCCTCAGTACGAACAACATCAAAATGAGCTCGGACGACAACGACGAGCTCAAATACGTCTCAACTCTCAACAACATCCTTCCTCCGACAATACGCGTTCTGGCATGGTCGCCTGTTTCCGAGGACTTTTCTGCTCGATACAACTGTCGCTACCGCCATTACAAATACTTCTTCCTTTCTCGCGGGTTGGACATCGCAGCAATGCGTGACGGTGCTGAGCGGCTCGTCGGCGAGCACGATTTCCGCAACCTACACAAGCTGGATCCAGCAAAGCAGCTCACGACCTTCCGGCGTCGTATTCTTCGTGCAGACATCAACGCTGTCGATCCCGCTGCTCGTGACGACGTCCCTCAGATGTATGTTCTTGACCTGGTCGGTACAGCGTTCCTTTACAACCAAGTGCGGCATATCATGGCCATCCTCTTCCTCATCGGTGCAGGACTCGAAAAGTCCTGGATCATGACTGCACTTCTGAACGCCGACCCAGAAAACCCATACCCTCCGTACCGTCCGGGCGAACCTGTGCCGCCGGTCGTGACCACCAAGCCCATCTATCAGATGGCTGACTCACTGCCGCTCGTGCTCTGGGACACCGGTTTCTCGGAGGGCGATGTGTCGTGGCGGACGGACTACAAGGGCCCTGAAGGCCCGACGAAGGCCGCGAAGCCGTTCGCCAAGAACGTTTGCACGCAACTCCGTGCCGCCCACGAACGCACCCTCATTCACGCCGCATTGCATGAGCACTTCTTCAAGGCCGCTGCACAGTACCACGACATGCCGCCAGACTTCTTCCCGATTACTCCAGACAGTCCTCCGATTCCGAAGGGCGTCGTCTTTGGCGTGCCGTTGGGCGGCGCACAGCAGAAGGACACGGCGCTCTACGTCCCAATTCTGGAGCGGCAAAGGTTGGATCCGGTCGAAGTCTCGAACGAACGTTGGAGGGTAGGGAAGGGGGCTCGGCGAGCTGCGCGGGATGCGGATGCGGCAGCGGAAGGTGGCGAGGAATAGAACGCTACCTACAACACGTTCATGCTGTGAGTATACTTCCTCTCAGTGTACCTTTACATGTGCTCTTGCTCATCTTGCGGATTTTTCCCATAGCATGTACCTCAGTAGCCATGTGTTCTTCATAGATCGTAGCCCGCTTCTCTTAGGAAAGCGTGGCCTATGCGGGTAATACCTACTGATTATACAGTCTTCCGAAGAGCGTGGTGGCACTCACGGGCTTGATATATGAGCGTGAATCGGCCACTTTCGCTGCCGTCTATGTAGCCTAGTGCTTCTCTTTGATGGCTCCATCATTCCTTTGCATCGAGCTCACGACGTTCACATGGGTCAGTCATGAACGTGCATGGCCTTGAAAGTATTTAAAGGTCTCTTGTGCGCCGCGTAGAAACATGCAGCTTACAAGACAGTCGCTGACGATGTTTTTGCACCCCTGGCTCACTCTTGTTTCCCTCGTGGTCGTAGCACACAGCCAGAACATCATTCTCACTAATGACGATGGGTGGGCTACTGCCCAGATTCGTGCCCAGAATGATGCGCTGAGATCCGCTGGCTTCAATGTGAGTAATGGAACATTTGGCCAAGTACCTCTAGTTAGTGCTGACCATGCTTGCACAGGTCGTCTTGTCCGCGCCTGCGGAGCAGGAGTCAGGAACGGGATCAGACACGGCTACTCCGACCCCGCTGACGCAGCCTTGCGAGTTCAATACCTGCCCTACTGGCTCACCAGCGGAGGGGTTCAACGCCAGTGACCGTAAGCGCACTCGCGATTGCGATGGGATAGTTCAAGCTGATCCGTGGCCTCAGCTCGACTGAACTGGGTCAACTCGTTCCCGTGAGTTTTCACAAAATCCCATCATTGTTTACGCTGATGCACTATTCCCACCGTAGCGTCGATGCAGTCCGTTTTGGTATCCAGACTCTCAGTCCAAAGTTCTTTGGGGGCCCACCGGACTTTGTCGTCTCTGGCCCAAACATCGGAAGTGAGCAGCAATCTTGCGTAGTTTAGGAATGCCTTACAAACACTCTCCGATAGCGAACTTGGGCTCAGGTATCACTGGATCGGGCACGGTGTACGTATCAGCTCCCATATCCGTAGCTGGAATGAGCCTGACCCACAGGTCCAGCGGAGCGGCTTGCGAAGCTGCGAAGGAAGGTATTCCGTCTACAGCATTTTCCGGCACCTCAACTTCGCAGGTGTCGTTCACGACTCTGGAGACATCTCCCAACTCCCCCGCGACCCTTGCAGCGCTCGCGTACTCCCAGCTCACTGTGACGTTCGTCGAAGCCCTCCTTGCATCGCCTGCAAGGCCTATCCTGCCTCCCAATACAACCATCAACGTCAACTTTCCCTCTACGTCTGGCTGCTCTTCCGTCTCTGACTTTAACTTTGTCTTCACGCGCCTCATCTCGAATTCCAGTGCGACGGACGTCACGACCTGCGGTACAGACCATCTGCCGGTGGAGACGACCGTTGTGCACAGTTCTGGGTGTCATGTCAGTGTCACTGTCATTGATGCGAACACCAAGAAGGATGTAGAAGCAACTAGACAGGCCGCAGTGCTGGAGAGGATCTCTGGGCTGCTGAGTTGCTTTGACTGAGAATAATGTCACATAATGTATTTATGGATTCCGAAAACAAGGCACTATAGCCAAGTGGTTACGGCGGTTGATTCGAATCCGTTCGAATATCAACTCCTCTTCGAGGGCGCAGGTTCGAATCCTGCTGGTGTCGTCTTTTTGCATTGTTCGAACTAATGCTGTACATACGCCTCAATTCCGCCAGCAAATCATTTACCTCTTACGTCGTATTTTCCTTACCTAAATTTGTGAATTGACCATCGGAATCTTGAGCAGACAGTCATTCCCAAATCCTGACTCGTGGTTTGTGTCCGCTTCCCACAGAGAGGTCACATTGAAAAAGTCTACAAGAATCATTTGTCTACACACGGGGAACACTTCGAGTCGGAAAGTCTACAAGTCTATGTAAAAGGTCCTTTTGAGTTATTGCCGTCACTTGCTCAGGGTTGCGAGCTTGTGTGGCCCACTACACCCCTCAGACATCCTCAGGCTGGATCAGACGCTTCGCGGAACGCAGGCCACGGATCTCTGTGCCGAGGTCCAGCGCACGCTTGCCTTCAATCCACCACATCGCCTCTGTCATTGCGGTTGAGTGTGTGTCCGAGTGCGTAGCAATAACAGGCGCGTACCCTGATACGTCTTCGGCACGACCGTGCGCTCCAGCGGCTCGCCTTCCTCGCGGCACCACGTGAAGCGAAAGTCGTTCGTCGTCTCCTCCTTGCCGGTGTGTATATCGACGGCACTTGCCTTGACGGTGACGTGCTGTGGGGCCTGTCAGAAACGTATCCGCGGGGAGAGTAGTAGGTGGGAACATACAACGAGTACTGGGAACTCCTTCGTCGACGTCGTGTGGACAATGTACGACTTTAGCCGCAGGATTGAGCCGATGGGGACAGGACGCGCAAACGAAATGCTGTCGAGCGAGAGGAAGCGCAGGGGCCCCCGCGCGAAGAGCATAGAGTTGGAGTACCCCAATTCGTATGCCAACCGCATCAGATAGCCTGCGAGGAGCCCTTAGTCTACAGCGATCAGGAGAGGGGCAACGGAACGTACCACCGAAGATCTTGTGATGAATACTAAAAAAAGCCAGTCAGACACGAGTTCATCACTCGGTCTCAACAACTCACTTTCGCTCCTGAGGATACATCAACATGGTCTTCTCGAGACGTGTGCTGCCCATGGGGACCTGTTCGCCACTACCGAGTTGCAGGTCGACTGTCTCCGCCTCCCCGGTCGATTGCAGGTAGAGCTGGTGCAGCGCCTCGGCTTCGACCGAGGATGGTGGAACCTTGGCCAGCGACTGGCTGGCGATGGTCGTTCTGCGGTTCTTGTGCGCTAGTAAAATAAAAAGCGTGAGATTTCAAACGAGAGGTCCTTCGGGGTGGGCTAGTACCTTCACCGATGCGCCAGAGTGTTTGGTCCTCGGGGTCTCAAGCACGAGTGGATTCACGGGGAAGGCCTTGTGTGTCTTGCTGTCCCTGCATACCATGCAGAACCGACCTGCAAGCCTGATCAGTTATGCTGGAGAACGGAATGACGGATGATGTACCTAGCAGGACGGTCTCTTCGGTGCCGTCATGGTCGAGGGCTTCCATCCGCACCGCAACTTCGACAGACGACCTGCCAACATAGATCACCTGGCCGCTGAGGCGGAGGTCCCGTGCGAGGGAAAGGTCACCCAACACATCCAACCTTCCAGACCTCTCGTCAGTGGACGGTCCACCACCAGGCCATGAGGAACTCACCGGTCGACACTCGCAGTGACGAGGTAGAACGGCAGGTCCTGCTCGTTCGCGAGGCGCTCGACGGGGCCGAGCATGTGCTTGTACGCGATCGCGCCCGCGAGCGAGTCGAGGTGCTCCATGAGCATGCCCGTGCGGATCCCGCCGCCCGTATTCGTGTAGCGCTCGAGCAGGCGCGGCTCGGACGCGAAGCGGAGGCACTCCTCCGAGTACGCGTCCGCCATCGTGCGCGGCGTCGCCTCGTGCGGCGCGCCCTCGGGCTCGGGCGTGCCTGCGCGGGTGCCCTCGCGCGAGCGCCGCAGCGACTCGTGCCACGACACGCCGCTGCGCATCGTGAAGGACCTGCGGCGTGGCGTCAGCGGTGGATGTGTGCGTGGCGCACTGGGACTTACGTCTTCCGCTCGGGGCGAACGCGCTGGCCTTGTCGGGCACACGGTGTCAGAGCGCGGACAGACGGAGAAATGCAGAGCGGAAGCACGTACGGACGGCGCGGAGGAGGCTGTCCATGGAGGTGACGTCGTGTGTCTCCGACTGCGCGCCCTCCTCCTTGGAGCGGGCGATCTCGGCGGCCGTGTTCTGATTCATGAGAGACGTCGTGAACGCGCGCATGGCAGTAGCTTGCCATGCCGCGCCGGGCTGCGCGTGGCTCGCGGCCTGGCGCATCGCATGGCGGATCTCTCCAGAGTGCCTCATCGCCTGTTGGTAGCGGTTGGAAGAGTGTGGCGGGGTGCCGAGGGCGGTGTGAAGGGTGTGAGGAGGGTGGTGGTCCTGCTGTCCAGGTCGGGGTGTCCCTGCAGCTTTAATATACCACAGGGGGCGCCCGCCCGACCGCCCTAGCATTGCACACTCACCCTCGTACCCACCGTTGTGCACGGTACCTATGCAAATCGCCGAGCGCGCGAGAAAACTGACGTGCTGCAATGTGCGGGACCCTAGATTAGCCCACGAGCGGTGTGGGCAGTCGTGGCGGCGAGGTTGTGGGCCACATAAGGCAGGTGTGGTCGATTTGTCGCGATGTCACCCCGCTCCGAAGAAAACCTGCCAGGCGGGACGCGTGAAGCGCGCAGAGGTGGCAAATGGAGACGCCGCGGGCTTGCTCGAAGCGATAGCAGCGAGGATCATAGATAGCCTTGCACAGCATGCGCTGTCGCGGCGCCAGAAGCCCTCCGGCGCCTTCGCGAGCACGCGATGAGCCCCGAGCAGGCCCCTGCGCGCCCGCTGCGCAAGCGTTGCGTGTTGCGGCACCGTAAAACGCAGCGCTGCGGAGGGCGGAAGGCTTGTGGATGGCGACCCGCGCACCGCACCTCCGCGGCCAATCGTCGCTCCGCTTGAGATTTTTCGTACGGGCCCTGCCGCGAAGCTTCGCTGAGTGAAATCGAGGCCTGGTTCTCGGGACTATGGTGACAAGCCCGGGAACGACGGGGTTCGCGGGGATGTCCATGTGGCGCACAATGGGCCTAGCCGCCGCAGCTGGGGGGCGCCAAACACCCCAATGTGGGTCGGATCCACAGAATCATTTCACAGCGATAGGATGTGCCGAGGAAGCCGCGAAGCTTGGTTGACGCAGCCTATAGATGCTGGGGATCTGCGGGAGGAGGACGCCGTTGCAATGTGGACAGTTGCGTAACTGCCGTGGAGCGTGGTTCGCAGAAGTGGCAGGGCCCGCGAAGTCCGAGCGAAATGGCCTTCGGATTTGCATCCCGAAAGCTCCCTTGCAATCAGGGACCAAAGAGTTGGGCTGAGGGTTGGCCCTGCATGCTAAGCTGCGCAATGACGAAGGAGAGATGGGCGGGAAAATAAGACCTAGGCGGCCCCATGCAGCGACAACATAGTAAATTCTGCTTACTCGAGCCCGGAGCGGGAGGAGGATATCGAGTACAAGTCAATATTACCACTGTCCTCGTCGACGCGGACAACCACCCCGTTCTCCTTGGACGCCGTCTGCGCTGCTCTTTGTTTATCTAGGGCTTGCAAGTCGATGACCTTCGGCCGTCGCTGAGGCGGCCTAGGACGAGGGCGCCCGAGGATGTCCGGAGGGCGTGCATCCAGAAAGACAGGCAGGCATCTGTACCCCGGGTAAAACAACAACGTGCGAGCGGAGAGTGAGAAGCACTGACTTGAGTTATCGATTGGCAAACAGCGTAGCCTACGTAAATCTTCTTCTCGCGTGCGAGTCAGTTGGAAACGGTCCGGTCGCGACCACATATAAAGTGCGACTGCTGCGCACCATTCCAGAGCTGTGCATGCTACAAAAAGCAGGTGGTTAGCGAGTATACAAGACTGACTGCACACAGGATGCAAACGACGGCTGATAGCAGTGTCGGTCTCAAAACGATCGCTCCACAGACGACGAGGTACTCACTGCACGTTCGTGGAGAGCACAGCAGATAAGCCGTTCTCAGGACGGCCAAAGTCGTTCGTCCGCAGAGCACAAAGACGGGCTTGAACGTGCCCAGAGGCACGCTTCGCGCGGCCCACGACGTCGCGAGCCCTGTGTGCTTCCCCGCCTAACCTGGGACAGGACTCAGGCGGCGCAGCGTGCGTGCTGACAGAGGCCCACTCACGGTCTGTCGTCCGCGCATCATCGTCGGGCGCGACCCGACACCGCGTCGCCCGCGCAGCGCGAGGGACCCGGGTGCGACCTGCCAGGCCCTTTCGCGTCCGCGGCCGAAGGACCAAGGGGGCCAAGGCCCGTCGGGCGTGGACCGTCCGCGCTAGCGGTGAGCGTGGCAGTGTGTGGACGCGATCGTTATGCGCAGGCGGCCAACGTGCTTCAGTGGGTTGCTCGCGCGAGACGGACGCGGGAGAAGCCGGCTCCGACCTCGGTTGTTGTTCAGATCAGCGAGGCGCCACACATCAAACGCCACAACGCCGGCGCTCGTTGCGCGCGTGCACTCCGGTTCAGTTCGGCTCTTCGGAACCTTGCGTGCTAAACCGAACTGAACCGGTGATGGATGCAAAAAAAAGAGAACGCGGAGTTTCGACCTCGCCGGTGTACCATGAATGCCAGTCGAGTGTGTCAGAGCATGGACCGTAGCATTCTTCGTCTAGTCTGCCGGGAGTGCAAGTATTTGCAATACACCCGTCTACAAGCCGGGTAAGTGACAGTTTCTCTCAAAATATGCACAGGCCCGGAACGCACAGGGTATGGCGACCTACCTAGGTCCGGCGACAGAAGCACGATGACGAGGTCCGAGGCTATCACCTTAACCGCCGGTATCCAAACAGACCTCCGATGGCTTGCACATGTGGCGAAATCAAAGTATGTTGAATAGTCTATGATATGAATAGTCTATGAGTCTAGGCTGCATCTATAGTTGTGGCTAGCAGTAGCATGTGGAGGTCATTATAACTTAGCCGTAAGAAATAGGCGTTAGATAGCACAGTGGTCCTCAGCGTCGAAGTTGTCGAAGCCTTCGGAAGTTCAGTAAGCTTGCTCGTGCGAACCAAAGGCGCGCAGCCTATGACCGCTTCTCCGCACGGATCCTGCGAATTTCGGCGCCGAGGTCGAGCGCGCGCTTGCCCTCAACCCACCACATCGCCTCTGCCAAGACTGTCAGCAGCATGTTACGCAGCACGGAGCGCCGAAACGCACCTTGGTAAGTCATGGGCACGACCATGCGTTGAAGCGGCTCGCCGTCTTCGCGGCACCATGTGAAACGGAAGTCGTTTGTCATCTGCTCGCTGCCTGTCCGAATGTCCACGACATTCGCTTTGACACCGACATGCTGTAGTCAAGTGAGAACCATTGCTCGAGGCGTAGAAAGAAAATGGCTCACAATAAGCGCGGGGAATTCTTTCGTGGAGGTCGTATGCAGAATATGCGATTTGAGACGGAGGACAGAGCCAATCGGTACCGGACGCGCAAATGAGATGCTGTCGAGCGAGAGGAAACGGACTGGCCCGCGAGTGAAGAGCATTGAATTAGAGTAACCTAGCTCATACGCCAGGCGCATCAAATAACCTGCACCAGACTCAATCGTCTTCCACTCATATACATGACGAAGTACGTACCACCGAAGATCTTCTGGTGAATGCTATGGGGAGAAATAATAAGTCTTTAGATATACGTGTAAGAGGAATCAACGCACTTGCGTTCCTGAGGGTACATCGTCAGGGTCTTCTCAAGGCGGGTCGTACCCATCGGACGCGCTCATCGCTCGCCACCCGTGGATCAGCCGTCTCGGATTGCACTATCGACTGCAGGTACAAAGAGTGTAGGGCCTCTGCTTCTGCTGATGAGGGAGGAACACGGGCAAGAGACTGGATGGCAGAAGACGTGCGGCGATTCTTGTGCGCTAAGAGCCTCCTTTAGCCTCGACACTTTGCCACAATGCTGCACGAAACGGCGCACCTTCGCCCATCCGCCAAAGCAGCTGATCCTCTGGCGTCTCTATTACGAGTGGGTTGACTTCATGCGCTTTGTGCGTCTTGCTGTCCCTGCAGACCATACAGAAACGGCCTGTGCAAGAATGAGACTCGGTTGCGCTAGCAATGCGTCTCACACACCTAGCATGACAGTCTCTTCCGTGCCGTCGCTGTTGATAGCTTCCATGCGCACCGCAACCTCCATGGACGATCGTCCAACATAGATAACCTGGCCACTCAAGCGCATGTCACGCACAGGGCTCATGTATGCCAGCATATCCAATCTGCAGACTGGTCAAAACTATTCAGTACGCGAGGCATAAAGACACACACCTGTCAACGGATGCGGTCACGAGGTAGAAGCCAAGCTCAGTCGGATTGCCAATCGTTTCCACGGGGCCAAGCATGTGCTTATACGCAATGGAACCGGCGAGAGAGTCGAGGTGCTCCATGAGCTTGCCAGTGCGGACGCCGCCAGAGGTGTTCGTGTACTTTTCAAAGAGCTCAGGCTCAGACGCAAAGCGGAGGTTCTGCTCGCAGTAGGAATCGGCCATCGTGCGCGGGATGAGGTCATGGAGGGGCGCGTCCGCGTCCGTGGGCGGGCCTGCGCGCGAGCGGCGCAGCGACTCAGACCACATGACGCCGCTCCGCATGGGCAGCACGCTGGGTAGAGGGGTCAGCTCGGCTCCGCGGGGCGGGTCCTGAGGGCGACGTACGTCTGGTTCGCGGGGTTCACGCGTCCGCCTGCGGGCACCGTGAGCGACGGCCGCGAGGGGAGAGAACCGGGGTGCACGTACGCACGACTCGCAGCAGGCGGTCCATAGTCGTCACGTCCTGCGTCTCCAGCGCTGCGCCGACCTCTTGTGAGCGCGAGACCTCGGACGCGGTGTTGTGCTTCGGCAGCGAGGTCGAGATGGCGCGCCGGGCGATGTGCCGCCGCGAGGACGAGCTTGCTGCGTGGCGGACTGCGTTCAGCATGGCTAGGAGGAGCGAGGGCAAGAAAAGGCGGAGAGGAGGAGAGGGGAATATGAGAGAGGGTAGTGGTGGTAAGGTAGCAAGGGGTGAATGACGAAATTGCGAGGAAAATTCGCAAAGAAAAATGACAACTTTAATTAACGCGTCCAGGCGCCCGTCGGACGGGTGTCTCCCGAAGTCCGATCACAGGTCGGAGCGAGCGTCGAGTCGTCTACCTCCATCCTACACCTCGCAGGCCAACAGCCAGAGGGAAGCCGCCACACAGTGTGTCAAGGCACAGATAGGGTCCTCGGCCCTGGAGTAATCCTGCAAACACTGCCACGCATGTTGCTAGCTGCCTCAAGCTCGGCCTACCACCGGGAATTCGCAGATTCAAACAGCGAGGAACACGGGATACGCATCGCGCCGCATGAGCATCCTAGGCCTGCTGGACAGATGTGGCGTAGCTAGAATGACCCTTTCTCCCATGGGCATCCATGCCTGTGGCATCTCGGCCGGTCCTCGATGTCCACCGATGTTGCCTTCGGTCGCTAGCCCTATCTGCGCAGTAATACTTCCCGCTCAACCGCCTACCGGTAGATCCTGGTACGCCCTGCATGTCGACAAGAAGACGCGGAAGAGGCGGATAGTTGGCTAGGGAATGCTCCTCGCGCGGCCGATTCGGCCATCATGCACCGACAACCCTCTTTGGTTGTAAGCAGTGTACTGGCAAGTTTCTTGCGCACATAGATAACATGCTAGGTGAACATGCCGACGATATGCAATTGTAACATGGCGCACTTAGCTAGTACTACGTCGGGCAAGTGGTAAGATTGCCGGTGAGAGCATACTTTCTGACGCGCGTTCATGGAAAAGGCCCTCGAATCTGACGAGTTGTTTCATATCTGAGACGCGACCGTCGTACTTGACTTGCATGCGGCAAGTCATTCAGGCTCGTCGTTGAGCGATGCTTACGACTTGGTAGTAGTAGGTGTTCCCGAATGGACTCGTTCGTCGGGGCTCTATCGCTGCCTGCATACACTATTCCGCTAATCTAGATAACCACGCTTCGCTTCTCATTTGATTCAGTAAGAAATGCGCCACTCTATGCCAATATGTATCGTCTCATACATTCCGGACGCGTTGCCCACCGAGCCACGCGCGACGCGCTTTACGTATAGGCGCCCATTTATTTCGTGTCTCGCTTTTGGCAACCGACACAATTTCTTTTCGACCACCACCATCCTCTTGCCGTCATGCACCCAGGAAAGCCGCTCTCTCTGAACAAACCAACCATCTCCTGCTTCCACTGCGGGCTTGACCCGGACGCGCTGCCCAGTGGACAGCAGATGAAGCGGTGTGCACGGTGCCGGTGAGTAGCCCGGTGGGTTCACGCGGTCCCTACCAGGGCACCTAAAGCGTGCCGAGAACGCCTAACCAAGATGCTCACTTACTTTGCGCAGGATCACGACCTACTGCGTACGTGCCTCCTTTTCTGCGCGCCAGATCCATGCTCAGGAGCCTGCGTCTCGCCCAGTCTGCACAATGCCAGCGCGAGCACTGGAAGCTCACGCACAAAAACATGTGTGTCCCGCACCACGGCCTTACGTCCGCGGCAGACGCGATCGACGCGTCCGACGGGCTGCTGAAGGAGCCCGCGAAGAACACGGAGGAGCGCCGCATCCTCGACATGGGCAAGAAGTTTAGCAAGTGGATGGACACTTGGCGGCCTGCGCTGGTGGAGTACGCGCTGGTGTCTCTGGACCTTGCGAACCATCCCGAGAGAGTGACGACGCATTGGTGAGTGATCTACCTCTACACGGCTCAGAAAGTACTGATGAAGCTACCTGTCAGCACGGCCATCTGGACGCACCCGAACCCCAAGCCACACACAGACAAGCTGCGAGACTTCGTCGTACGTCCATGAATGCTTCACATGCGCACAAATCAGTGACGAAACCCGATGTGCAGGTCAGCCGTATCGACATCTACACGCAGGAGCGCATCGTCGAGATCCTGCCGGACATGGTGCGCTTTGTGGGCAAGAAGGGCCCGGAGATGTGCCGCTGATGCCGTTCATCACGGTGCTCGACGACCCGCTCGATGCGCAGACGCGCACGCGCGTGCTGCAGTGCCGCGCGGACCCCGCCTTCCTCGCCGAGTACACGAAGCGCGACAAGGAGTACAGCCGGACGTGCGCGGGGCTTGCGGAGCGCAACCTGCGCATCGCCGTCGAGACGCTCGAGCCCGTCGTCGCGGGCAACCTCTTCAGGGCGTATGAGACGATGAAGCAGATTCCGGTGTTGCAGCCGGGTAGTGGTAGCTCGTAGAGTGAATTAGCTGGAGTGTGTTGGAACATTTTCCCCGCCTTGATACTGTATGATTTGAAACATTGCTCTATAAGCATTAATGGGGTAGTGGTAACCTGGGTCGTTGCCATCGACCCGCCGGGGGTTCGATTCCCCCTTAATGCACAACTGACAAGCCAATTTTTTTTGTATCTTCTGTCACCTCCCTCTCCTCGAGTTAGGCTCAAACTTAGTAACCTCACTTACAAAGCTCCACAATTGCTGTCCACTGTGCTTGGCTGCCATCTATTGCTTGGCAGCTGCTAAGACGCGATATGCACTGGGTTGCAAAGGATTCAATTTGGCGCCACCCTCTCTCTCACTTCTGACCGCCAACTATGATGAGCTTCGTAGATAGAAACCTCCTTCCTACGCCACGCAAACTCAACCTTGCTATTACATGTTGGTCATCCAGCTGAGAAACCTGATCCACGCCAAGATCTGGTTCTTATAGCTGCCTCTACGACACACGACAAGCCGAATCGCTGCTGCGTTCGATGTTGATGCTCTGGGACCTAGACGTCTCACACGGTCAGCAACTAGACATCAAGACATGTGAACTGTATTCAATGTCGCTCGGAAATGCTTCAGGTCAGTCGCTGAGATCACACAGGCAAAGCGTCGCCTTGTGCTTTCCGGTCATATGGTCAGTTCTGCGTTTCCCCTGTACCGGTCCTCTAGCTTACAGACACACGGATACACGAACTGCATAGTTGTCGTGACGTGCATGTTTCGGTCAGACGGTCCACGTAGGAAGGAAGAGACATTTCTGCTCTCACGTCGGTGCGTACCTTGCCGCCTGAACTCAGGTCGCCGGAATACGAAGGTTCATGATGGCACAGGCCTTGTCGACGAAGGACTCCTGCGTTTTCTGTTCCTGGAGTGCTTCAGCCTAGGCCCGTGAGCCAATCAGTGGCCCTCCTTCGCCCGCCGTAGCTATACTTAGCTCCTCGCGAAGCGTCGTCCAGTCGTCGCCCCGAGTCAGGCCCACATGTGCTGCTGAATCAGTGACGGTCATTCGAGAGGCAAATTCTGACGGTCTCTTTGTGGCAACAACAATCACTATCAGTATTTCGAATGATGGGTCGCCTCGCCGTTCAAGCCGTCGCCGTCCCTGCGACCCGAACACATCTGGCGTCAAAGCTCCACGAACACGACATGTCCTGCCTTCTTTACGAGGATAATAGTGCCCTCAATGGTGCACAAAAGTGCGTCCGATACAGGCAGGGAGGTGCAGCATTGCATGCGAAAATGGCTCAAGTCCCCATGGCTACCGAGCGACCAGCGTGGCGGCGTGAAGATTGGATGGCTTGGCGCCTTGACGACCGGGGGGTGTCGTTGTCCCTGAACATGCAGGATCAGGCATACTACGTCGTTTTGCACGCTCCTCATTCGCTCTCGCGGTCGTCGTCAAGGCAGAAAGAACAGTCGTCAGTCGGCACTTCGGCGGACAGATTTCAGCGCAGGCGCCCATCGATGCCGGTGATCGAGGAAGGCGGTATAAGAGTACTCTCGAGCGGGGTCGACGCCCTTTCCTCACTTCTCCCTTCCCCCACCTTCTCCTGCGTTTGTTCGCTCTCGCTCTCAGGCCGTTGCCTAGTGCTTCGTGCGTCCCTCGACCCGGTGTCGCTTTCATTCTTTCTTCTCCAAGGATCTGCGTATCCCCAGCAAGCTATCAAAGCACTTCGTTCATTCTTCAAACACCGGTTGTTTTTTCATCAGCAAGCAAGCCTTCGCAGTAAAGATGTTCTCCAAGACTGTCCTCGTTGCCTTCCTCTACCTCTCGGTTGCTTCGTCGGCCTTCGCTGCGCCCACGAACGACTTCTTTGGCGGCTTTGGTGGTTTCGGCGGCAAGGGTCCGAACAACCAGCCGCCAAAGGGTGGCGACAATGCCGCCCAGTGTGGCGTGAGTACTTCCTCGCTTTGGATACACTCCCCTTCTGACGCGTACTTTGTAGACCGCTGTCAGCACGGTCACAGTAACCGCTGCGACAACCGTGACAGCTGCTGCGAGCGTTGCAGCTACGAGCGCCGCCGCTACTCTTGTCTCGACAGGCAAGGGCAAGGGCGGCAGCAGCAACAAGGGCGGTAACAATGCCGGAAACGGGGGCGCCGCCGGCAACAACAAGGGTGGCAACACCTCTGCTACTTCGTCTTCCGCTGCTGTAAGTACACGTACACTACGTCTTTCGTGCCCTGTGACTGATGTGATTTGTAGGCAACAAGCACCGCTTCTTCAGGAAACAACGGCGGTGGAAACAACAACGGCGACGACCCTCAGACTTCACTTACGCTCGATCCTCGTGTCCTCGCAAAGGGCTTCGAGAATGACGGTCAGGACCAGCCCGCTGCTGGCCAAGTCGCCTCCGCCACCTCCTCGAACAACTTCATCAACTTCTGCCTGACCGTCCCCAACCTCCCCATCACCAACGGCCAGCAGATTAAGACTGGTTCCTGCAACCCCGCGCCGATGGGCGTGATCGCCGCGACGACCAACATGCCTTCGTCTAAGTTCATCTTCCCTCAGAACCTAGCGACGATCAAGGCGAACACGGCCTTCACGATCCAGATGGCGATCAACAACCTCGAAACCGGACACTTCGTGAACGCCAACGAGAACTACTTCTCTGCGCCGCAGGTGGTGAACGCGCAAGGCAACATCCAGGGACACTCGCACGTTGTCATCGAGCCTATTGATTCCCTCACATCGACGAAACTCACGGACCCGACGAAGTTCGCGTTCTTCAAGGTCTCAACGACGCTGCGCAGAACGGCGTCCTCACTGCTGACGTCACTGCGGGTCTTCCTGCCGGCACCTACCGTCTTGCGTCCATCAACACCGCCGCGAACCACCAGCCTGTGCTCGTCGCTGTCGCCCAGCACGGTGCGATGGACGACATGGTCTACGTGAGTCCTCCCTGCGCTAACGCCCTCGACTTCATGCTGACATAGTGACCTTTAGTTCACTGTTACCGACGACGGCCAGCCTGCTGGCGGTGCCAACGCGACCAGCACTGGTGCGGCCGCGGCTGCGTCATCGTCTGCGGCAGCTACTGGCAAGGGCGGCGCTGGCAACAAGGGCGGCAACCAGGGCCAGAAGGGCAAGGGCAAGATCTAAGTTCTGACCTTACTCCCTGTCTCCGCCTCCATCGCTTTCCGTCTCTCGCTTGCATCGCATCTGTACAGTAGCCTTGCTTTCATCCCGACCGGTTGTGCTTTGACTGCTTGATTCAAGTCCTGGATCTCGCACACTTTCCTTCTTGCTTTATTTTACCCATCCACTTTCGTTTTAGCACTTTAGGTAACGCGTGCGTTCCTAGCTAGTTAGCAGAGCAGAATAAACTGCAGGAGATTCCTCATCATGTCGCCTCGCGTGTGTGATTGCGTAGACGCCGGACCTCGCCAGTCGAACGGTTTCGGTCTGGTCACGACTTGGATCTCACCATCATCTCCGTCCCCGTGAGCTGGATTCAAGACATTTGGTTGTCTTTGGGTCCTCGTATACAGTCATCGTGTCCAGGGCTTGCTAGCTTCCTCTTGCTTGCTCGGGTGAGCCATCCTCCGACGACTGCAGAGCGTTGACGAACGTGTACAGGCGAAGGGCGACCCGGCTGCGTTTATCCAGGTTTTTGTGAAGATTTCATTCCGCACAGTTGGAGGATAGGAACACTCTTTGCTAGTTATCGTCGGATCTTGCTTTCGGTGCGTCCGCTATCTCCTGTCGCAGAGCTCACAGGCCGCCGCATACTGACACGCCCCCAGTATTATTCGGTCGCACGAGCTCTAATTCCCGGCCCACCCACATACTCAAGCACCAGCATTTTCACACTCTGAATACCCTTCATTCCATCTATCTCTGCTTTCTCTCCACCTCCATCTCATATCCGCATCCGAATACACCTATAATTTCGCGACATGCAGCATTCCCGTTCCCCATCCGCATCCACGACATCATCACCAATCCTCGACTCTCCGCGCCCCGGTCACCTTCCCGATGTACCTGAAGAGCCTTCGGGTGTTATGACTCCACCAGGACGGACGACCAGCCCGTATATGCACGCTGGCACTGGCTCGACCGGCGCGTTCAAGGGCTATGCGAGTACGAGCAGCCTCACGAGCGTTGCCTCCGCTGCTAAGGGCCCGGCAGGCCCACGGAACCCCTCTAACCTGCGCATCGCGAGCAGCAGCAGCCTCCGCGCGGTCCAGGCCTCACAGCAGCAGTCATCCTCGCCGCAGTCAGCCGGCGAACGCGACCGCGACCGCGACAGCGACAAGATGAGCATCATGGCGCCGAGTGTCGCGGGTATGCTCACGAGCACAAGCACGGGCACGTCCACCCCGAAGAGCGCCGCACGCTCTAAGAGCCCGTCTGGCGCAACAATCCGCGAGAAGCGCGAGAGGCGGGACACGAAGACTGCGAAGGACAAAGACAAGGAGACGGAGGAAGCACCGGTCTTCGAGAAGGGCGTGCCTCCGAAGCCACGATACAGGGAGGCACCACGTATACCAAGTGCAAGGGAGTGCGACCCTGCCCCCGCAACGCTGATGTATTGGGGGAAGGCCCCCGTATATGGGTACCTCCCGACGCATGGCCTTCGCGCACATACTGCGACACTGGTAGATAGCGTCGCGTGGATATATGGCGGCTGTGATGAGAAAGGCTGTTGGAAGGATGTCTGGTGCTTCCACACAGGTGAGTGCTTTTGCGAGAGACTATGTGCACGATGCTAACCCATCAGCTCAGAGACAATGCAGTGGACCTATCCGAGCACCCTGGGCGATGTCCCGCCGCCTTGCAGAGCACATACCGCGACTCTCGTTGACCATAAGATCGTCATGATTGGCGGCGGAGAGGGTCCGTACTACTACAACGACGTTTACGTGCTCGACACGATCACCCGCCGATGGTCTCGCCCCCACTTCCCGCCCACTGCGGTCTTGCCGCCGCCACGACGCGCCCACACTGCTGTCCTATACCGCAACAAGATCTGGGTCTTCGGAGGTGGCAACGGCAGCATGGCGCTGAATGACCTCTGGACACTCGACGTCCCGCACCAGGCCAGCATCGAGAAGATGAAATGGGAGCCTGTTGCAACTCGCGGACGCAAGCCCACGGCACGAGGGTACCACACTGCGAATCTTGTCGGCAATGTAATGGTTATTGTCGGTGGAAGTGACGGCCGGGAGTGCTTCTCAGACATATGGTGCCTGAACCTCGGTCCGTCCATGTGTATGTTCTACATGTCAAGCGACTGACAGTGTTATCTTTCAGAGACACTGAACTGGAGCAGGGTGAACCTGAACAAGATGTACCGGCGACTATCGCACACTGCGACACAGGTCGGCTCGTATCTATTCATCTGGGGCGGGCACGACGGCACATCGTACACATCTGAGCTGCTATTGTTTAACCTCGGTGCGCTTCACGCTGTATTGAATCACACTTTGACTGAAATGCATCTGTTTACCCTAGTATCCTTGACATACGAGAACCGCACAATTGCGGGTCGCGCACCGTCCGCACGAGGCTACCACGCGTCGCTGTTGGCCGACAGCCGACTTTTTGTCTTTGGCGGCTTCAATGGCAGTGAGGTATATGACGACGTACACATGCTCGAACTAGCAGGAGCGGCATATCTACCGCAGGTAACAAGCTTTTCTATCGAGGTCGAGTAGATTGTTGCCGTGAAGCACTGTGCTGGTAGCCATCTATCGATACCTCGCCGCACAGGACGTGCATAGCCATTGGGAGGGGTGTGCATCGTTACATGTATTATATATCAGTGCTTGCGACTGGCTTACCTTATGCTTGCCTAGGAATGGGATGGACTTTCTTGTCATGCGTTTCAAGTCTGGAGCGATGAGTGCCTGGAATATACAGACCATGCTACTGTACACGAAGTGGCGAACGTGACATGGTCCGGTTCGACACCCTTTACTCTGCCTCGTCGCCTTCAGCTCCGTCCTCGGCCCTCTCTTCGTCTTCGTCTTCGTCATCCTCCTCGCCTTCCATGTCGAACACTTCCAGGGCCGTTCCATCCTCGCCGAGGACACACGCCACACGCCGACCCTTTCTACCATTCACACTCAGCGCGACCGCGCCTTCAGTGCAGCCCGCCAGCGTGCGGGCCTGTGCGACCTTGAGCGGCACTGTCGGCACCTGCCACAAAAACTCGCGTCAGCGCGCCGACGCTGAGCACATCAGAACAAGGGCACACTTACCTCTCCGCTCTGCACGCGCTCCAGCACATGGTGGACGAGGGCTTCGCGCGTCGCGAACGCCTGTGCGTGTGACTCTGGGAGCTCGAGGAAGGGCACCGCGGCGAACTCAACAAGCGCAAGTGTCGTGTCACCGTCGCGCCCGCGGTACACCGTCGCGAGGTGTGCGTCGTCAAAGTACTCGGCGTCGAGCAGCTCGACGGGAGCAGTCCCGCCGTCGTCCGTGTCCTCGATCTCGCAGGCCATTACCGCGAAGTTGACGGAGCGACTCGAGCGAGGGCTGTACACAGCCCTGACAAAGCACACTGAGGCGGGAGTGAGTGGAGGTCGGCATGTTTGTACGCGACTTACGGTAGCCTGTGCCGCTCTGCTCTGTCGATGGGACATACGCTGTCCACAGCTGGAGTAAGGCGTCTGATGCCTGCACAATGTCTGTCAGCTCGCTGCCCGCGCCTTGGCACGGTGAATGTTCACCTGTCCATGAGTCCTCGTCCGCTCCCTGAACCACGCCGGCTTGTGAGCTTCGGTAATCTCTTCAGTAGGCTCCGACAGAGCCGACAATTCTGCAGCACGTGTCACAGCGCTGCTGGCGGTCTGGAAGATCTGACTACAGCGCTGCGCGAGTTCGGTCGCGAGCGCATCGAGGTTGCGGTCGAGGGAGGACAGATCTGGCGGGAGCGTCTCCTGCGGGTCAAACAAAGTCAGGGTTGTCACTCGCGACTCGCGGCGGACAGTACGCACAGGAGGCCACGCGAGCCCTTTCCGTCCCTCCTCGAGCTTTTGCCGCGCTTTCCGGATCGCGTCCCTCAGGCACGGCTTCTTCTCGACCACCTCCGAGCTCGTGGAGTCCATGGCATCCTCGCGGAGCGGCTCACGCGTCACCTCAGGCTGGTGCGGTTCTGGATCGACTGGCGTGGTCCGTGCCGATGCACCGAAGCCGGGGCGAAGTGGGAATGACGGGGTAGGCCCGACGAACCAGCGGTCCACCGAGCTCGCGACGAGGCCACGCTCGAGGTACGCGCATACATCTAGCATATCGTGCTTCGGTGCTGGCGGCGTGTATGTGTCATTGTGCAGGTTCGTGGCGCGGTTGCTCTCTTCAGGTGCCGTCAGGATAACGTGAACTACAGAGGTATGATGCACGCACCATACTTGATCCACGTCATAAACTGACGAAAGCGGCGCATCTCGAGTCTCGTGGTCGACGCGAGCCACGTCGAGCATATGATTCCGCGCGCTGCTAGGTCCATTGCTGCCTTGACTTCCTCCAGGTCGATTTGACAATGCTCATACTCTGGCCTGTAGCTTCCATGAGATGTTACTCCAAGGCCAGGATGAGCATCACGTACAACTGTGCCCATCCCTGCACCTCTTGCAACAGGATGTGGATCCGCTGAAATGCGGGTGCAAGGCGTCGACTCGCGTAGTCTCGAAACTTGAAGAGTGCGTCGATGACGGTGTTGTCCCATCTTTGAAGGCCCTAGGAACGATGAGCTAGGTAATCGGGCCTAGAGGCAGGGTGACACGAACCCGCTCCGACATCTGCTCCCCACTCCCAGATAATCGCTGACACTCTCGCTAGCCCTGCCCGTGGCGAGGAGCGCAGTAAGGTCTAACAACGCATTCGGCGTCTCAACTGGCGCAGATACGCATCAGCAGTGTATCCATCCCGCTGGGTGAGTGCTTACCGCCAAACTGCGTGCGCTGCCGCTGCTCGAGGCCCTGTACCCAATTCTGGCCGACGGCATGCGCGCCGGGGTGCGCGGGCGTGCCGAACCACGCGTCGCGGAGCTCCTTGACGATGCGCAGGGCGTACCAGGCGAGCGCGCGCGTGCTCGACGCGGTCTGCGCGACGCGACGGGCAGCGGCGTGCACAGCGCCGGGAGCGCGAGGCGCACAGGGTGCAGAAGTGTCGCATGGCTGGGACAGCGCGGCGTGCAGGAGGTACGTCGTGTTGTCCAGCTTGTTTAGCTGCGCGACGTCCTGCACGCCGGGATGCAGCGCGATCGCGCCGAGCGGGTAGCTCCCGTCGAGCCATGCGTGCAGGCAGGCGTTCTCTCCCGATGCGACCGCGCAGACGAATAACACACTGTTGACGTTGCTGTCGTCGACCTCGTCAAGCTCTTCGCCGGGACGTTTGTGGTTCTTCGAGGCCGAAGATCGTGGCTGAATAGATGCGAGAAGGGGGTCTGACGGAAGCGTAGGCCAGGAGGAAATGCTGGGTGGAAGGGAGTCTGAACTGGACGTGCAGTGCGTGTACGAGAGAAGCGAAGAGGTCTACAGATCTGACTGACCGTGAGCAACAACGCTGATTACGCGTGGCGGCACTTACGAAAGGCGGTCAGAGTCGTCAGGGAGCGCATCTAGCAGTGGCTGCGTCTTAAGGATGGAGTGAGCGGACCCTGTCTGCAGCTCTGTTACGGCGTGCATTCCTGAATGGTCTTGATCGCACTCACCACAACGTTCTGGCGTTTGAAGATGTCCGGGATCCCTGGCTTTGTGTCTTTTCGGTGCTCCTTGTACCACCATATATGCGTCAGTTCCTGAGGTTTCCCAGACGAACTCCTCGCACGCTGAGCTTTCTCTCTTCACGCCGTCTTGGATCGAGTGCAAAGTGATCAGTGGCGGATGATGTGCGACTGCTATCTGCAGGTCTACAAGGACACCGCTGAGTTTAGTTCAGACAATCATTCTTTGCAGATCCATGGTCAGGAATGCTCACTGTCGGGACTCCACGAGATGTCCACAATCCTGCTCTCCGTCGAGCCTTCCGCCGCGTCAGGATACACGTCCACCTCCCATATCTTGGATCCCTGCATCTTCCATAGGCTTAAACGGTCTTTTCCCGCGACATTCATGATGACGGCTAACAGGTCTTTGTCCGGACACCACGAGGAGGGGAGAATGCGTGCTTCGGCGGGAAAGGCCACATTTGCAATGCAGGCGAAGGCCTGCGACGGGGACATGACTGCACAAGAGTGTCGTGTGGTTCAACAGGTAGCGCACGATTGAGAACCCCTTGAGAGTAAGGTTGTACCTAGCGGTGGGCGAAGGCAAGAGGCGTGAACTGCCCACCGACGCGGACGCGCCTCGGGGCGTTGCCCCTAACCCTAGATTCAGGTTTCAGACCCGAGGGAGTCCATTTGCCACCCACTTGCCACGCCCTTTTCAGCTTTGTGGTTTGCTCTCAGTAAACACAGCGATTTATCTCTGACCAGCACCGCTCGCGGCCCCGGACATTGCGATTGACGATACTGGCAAATTCGCGCGTGCGCTCGCGGTGTATGCAACATGAGTGGCAACGATACCAGACGGCACGGTGCCGGCTTCAACCTCAAACTCGAGACCTAGGTCGCGGAGCCGCGGAGTGAAAGACAGCTCGGGTTGCATCACTCATGCGGCGAGTTACGCCACGTAGTAGCCAACTGGCTAATGAGCACGCCGATATTATCAACTACACATTGTCGGCGCAATGTCACGCGTCCATGTATGCCAAAGGCAGTATGTTCGGTTTGTAGCAGCCAGAGAACGAGGTACTGGGTTCCTGTAAAGAATATGCTGGATGACATGGGCCCTCGATGCTAGCTCTCCATGACAGTATTGCTGGTCGCATCACTAGCCTCGCGAGGGCGACGCCCAGCCTCTATGTCACCCATCCCGCGCACGAGCCCTGTCTCGCGCGAGCCGGTGGGGATGCAGCACAGACGAGCCAGCGGGAAGTGAGGTCATAGTCGACAATGAGCCCGAGCTTGAGCTGGCGGTGGACGCGGCACATCATGATGTTCTGCAGTGCGGCGTGCGGCGCGCAGAGCACGATGCGCAGGTCGAGCGGGACGTGCCGCAGAAACGCACGATCGCGGCTGCGATGGACATCCACATCGTAAGTCTGTGCGCGTTGTGAGCGGGAATTCGCGCGTGGGATGCTAGTGGGGTGCGCACAGGTAGTACTGCTGGCCGGCGCGCAGGAGCGCGTGCGTGAGGCCGCGGCGGCGTACGCCGCTGAGGTCGGTGCGCGGCCGCCAAAGAATGTGCGGAGACGCGTCTTCCAGGTCTCGCCGTACTGGTGCATGAGCAGCAGGCGGTAGCTGAGCGCGAGGAAGAACACGGTGTCGAATACGGCGCAGACGATGATGCCGATGCCCGCCGTCGAGTCCGCCTCGTCGACGATGCACGCGCGTGTCGTCCCGATGTGCGTCGCGTGCAGCGATGGCACGGTGGTCCCGATGGTCGCCAGCCCGCATAATAGCCAGAACACGGAAAAGACGCGCGCGAGCGGCGGGTGGTCGATGTACACCGCACGCACACGCAGGAGCATGAGAAAGGAGCCGAGGATGGGTGCGAGCGCGAACAGCGCGGCCGCGGGCTTGACGAGTGCGTTGCAATTATCCACCGGAGCGACTGTTTGTATCATTAGACTCGTTCAAACGAGACGTTGATTCATCAGTGTACTTGCCAACAAAAGCCAGCGCGA